>UELV01176548.1:24628-38636 GCA_900490015.1 Megastigmus stigmatizans | reverse complement strand
GTCGAAAGCTTTTCGGGCTGCGCTTCTATTCGTTTTTATTTTCCTCTAAATACAGAACATTCGTCAACTATATTTGTTATACGTATTTTAGTATTTATACACTTACTACGCGAAAACGAGAACACAAAAGGAACTGAAAAATATACGTATCGCACACAACTGCATACTTTATTACGTGCCAAATCATACAGTGTTTACACGTATGCACTAAGATTTTTTATAATTTACAAGATTTTTGCAGTGGATTCTTTATGTTTACTTCGTTTGGAACGATCTACGTTTTTTAATCATTAATATTTTCATTTAATTAATCATTTATTTTCTCGTTTGCTTTGCTTTACTGCATAACCGACGACATTTATCAAGCGCTTCTTTTTTTTCGACGTATGTCAGACGTGTACTAATAATACTGACTATTACTGCAGGCTCAAAAGGACTGTGATTTTTCATTTCATTTCTCTTTTTTATTTCTTATTCGTATATCTTGTTCTTCCGTTTTCCTCGCGATCCCGTGATAATCAAAATTATTCTGGTTTCACGCAAGTTTCTCGTTTACGTAAGCTTCCTTGAGAGTTTTTTTCTATCGCTCTATTGTCAACATGTACATTTAAACAGCATCTTTGCACGTTTGGGTTGTCGTTTAATTTTTTGCTTTGCCTGTCGTGGATTTACAATCCTTCCTTCTCTACGACTATATATGTGCATATTTTCTTCCTTCGTTTGTATATATACACTGCACTCTGTAATCGTGACTCTTCCTTTTTTGCAATGATTCAATTTTATGCATTATATTTATACCGTAAATCCTTTTTCTGACTTTGACAACCCTGAATAGAAATGAACGATGAAAGAAATCTTTGTATTGATCATGAATTCTTGATTTACACATAATTTTTTTAGTAAGAAAACTAATATGCATCAAAAATTTTACCAATGGTTTTATTTCATATTTAACTAAAAACTTCCGTAATGATTAAAACGCGAATTTTTAGTCAAAGTTGCCAGCATCTGATATCAATCGTCTTTTCCATTCCATTTTTATCTTATTTATGCATTTCTTCGATAGGATTCTTGCTAATTCTACTTGGTAATAATAGTCTTTATCAAAAGCACATGTATATTGTGGCTAGTCTACTAATATGTGCACATTTGTATATGTATATCCATATCAATATACATATACACATGTACATGCATATATATTGTATGTATATATGTAGTATATTGTATATAAACCGACCTTTATGCGTATTCAACTTTTTGGTATGTCCATGTTTGCGGCTCATTATTTTATTTGTAACTTCGACCAAGTCGTGTTTTTATCATTCTTTTTTATTATTATTTCATTATGTACGTGCGTTTTCCCTCATATATGAGAGACATGTGTCCGATAAAAACTCTGCCCTGGAAGGTCCGTATAAAAACTCGAAAACCGCCTGTATTTTTTTTTAGTTTGTGTGTATATATGTACGAGTGTGTCTAATATACGTTCAGCTTCACTCACTTAGCAAACAGACTTTATGTTTAATTTTTATCGACAAAAGACTATTTACTCATTTTGAGTTTTCTATATACGTTGTGAAGCTACGATACACGAAAAAATGTACATCTAGCTGTGTTCGGTATGATCTTCATTCTGTAAACGTGTAGTTATCCATAATTTTTCTAATTGAGATCGATCGAGTCACTTCAGGGTACAGCATTGTACCCTTCTATAAATTTTTTCAATTAAAGCCTTGTATTAGCTCAACATAGATGGTTTCCAAAATGGAGGTTCAACTATCTAGTTTATCTTTCCATGCGTGGTATCACGTTGGCTTTAAACTCTAATGTGTACCCCCGTTCCTGCTTGTGGTTGAATAGACAGTCTGACCTCAATTTTGCGAACCCTTCATAATTATCACCTTTTAAAGTTTCAGCACCCGGTGCCCATTTTTTTTTCTTATCCTCTACGACTCGTATACAGTGTACAAAATGGTTGTCTAGTTACACATTGCACTTCACAGCAATATGCAGTTCAATAACCACTCTGCACCGATTTATAATCACATGGTACGACCTCGCTTAGTCCCGTTATTTATTCACACTTCGATAGATTGCGTTTAAATTTAAGCAAAACGAAGACCCTACTGTCAACACGTGCTTATTTCATATTTTTCCGTGCATCCTTAAATAGTGTTGCAAACAACGTAAAGTCTGTGTGCTCAAATATACAGTCTAACCTCCATTCTGTAAACATTTCTCTATTAGCACTTTTCTAGTGTCTGGGCACTTTGTACCATTTTGTGCCTTCAGTCAAAACAGAAAGGTACGCCATTAGACAATTCATAAAATGGAAGTCGAAATGTATATCGCAGTACATTTCTTGAAATGCGTACAGTTTGAACTCCAAGCTGGCATATCCTGTAATTATAAGCTTACAGATACATCTAGTGCCTCATGGATTCTGTAGCTCCGGTACCTTCTCAATGCAACGAAGCGGTACAAAACGAAGGGTCTACATTTACTGTACATTTCCTGTGTTTCGTTCGGACACGCTTTAATGCGCATGATTCGCAAGATTCGCATAATTCAACCACTCGATCTCGCGCTTCTTCGCGACGATCGTTTTCTCTGTATCTCAGTGTTTGTTGGCATTGATCAGATGGTCGTCATCGCTAGCCTCAGCGTCGGCCTCGACACCGCGCTCACCCTCCTCGGGGTGTCCGGTCCCTCCGTCCTCTGTGTCGACGCTGCTGGTCGGTGTCACCTGCTCGTTTGTCCCGTTCCCGAAGAAACTGACGCTGTGCCCGTGACTGTTGCCGTGGCCGTTGCTGCTGTGGCCGTTGCCGTGGCCGTTGCCGTGGCCGTTGCCGTTGCTCATCGAGTTGAGGAACGGATTGGTCGAGTGTGGATGGGGCTTGCTGTTGACGACAGAGCTTGACTGCGGACCGCTACTGGCCGGTGCGCGGCTTAACTTAACCGACTCCTCATAGCTGCTGGAGTCCTCGCTGCTAGGTGAACCGGGTGGCGAGACTATCACCTGTTGCGGAAAACAGAAAAAGAGATCGGCGCGTGCGTTGGTGACACGCGCCAAATATTTTCACGTCAATCAACGTCGCTTTTGAACTTCGATTCTTTTCAACTTGTTCTTTGCTTATTAATTATATTACTTTAGTATTCTTTTTGAGGTTTCTGCTTTATTTTAGTAATAAACTAGCATTTCTGTGTACTGCTTATGAGTTTTCGTCGCTTTTATCATTATGTTTGGGTTACTTGCAAGTGTTTTTATTTTGCGCATTGTTTCTTTCGATTCTGTTATCTTATGGTTGTTTCTGACATGTATACATGTTACATAAAATACTAACTGACTAGTAATTTCCAGATCCACATTTATCGTAAAGGATTTATTAGTTTGGCCACGTAATATTGATCTAACAATAAAAATATTTAAAGTGCTTTTAGATATTCAAATCAAAATGACTATTTTTGTAGATATTTTATTTTGAAATTCAAGTGAATGAGAGAATTATTATAACATCCAAAATGTTCTGTTTGTTTTCCTATACACTTATTGCTTTATTTGCTGATATTATAATTAACATATGTGGATGTTTATTAGGATCTATAAAATTATGCCATCTTAAAAAGCACAAGATTTGCTTAAAGTTAATTATTCTTGATCTATATGGAAAATCGAAAAATAAGCAGTGTATTTACAAGATGAAGATTTAGTGCTTACATTACATGGACATTCCAATTTTGGCAGCTGCACTTTTGGAACTTATATACATGAAAATTTGGAATAAAACAGGTTTATGAAAATAGCTTTTTATATAAGTGATTTTTTAAAAATGTGTAATAGTATATTATATGTATATAGAAATTCAATTTACTGTACTTTTCTACTTAATGCAAATCGATACTACATTTTAAGTACTTACAACCAAATCTGAAACAAATAAAGTCAATTGATAGTAATTTCTACTAAAAGGAGAATGTACTTGCTTAAATATTTATAAATAACTTTTTCAAAATCGAATATTTGTCATACATAAATAGCTTTTTGTACCATTTTAATTTCTTATGCTTTTTATAGTTGACGTTTCACATAGATATCACGTGTAAGTTAGTACTTGAACTTTAATTCTTAATGAGATAGTATTATTTTGTTTAAAATATGTTAAATAAAAATGTTTTATTTAAATTGAGAAGTTATAACATTTTATTACAACGCTAAAACTTTATTTCAATAATATTCTCTTGGAATAAACAGAAAAGAAAGAATTGATGCCAGTATGTCTATCATTACTCAAACCAATAATATGTAGCCTTGGCTACTGTAAGAAACCTTTATATTTCCATCAAACAATTCCCGTTAATTATCGTCTACTACATACGTGATTGCAAATAGTTTACTATAAATACTATCAAATCAAACATACAGGAATTGTAAGAATATCAAAAAATTCATTACGTGCAACGCGACAATGACATCGTGCAATTATTTTTGCGAATGCCAGAGAGAAGATTAAGTTGATTTCCAAATCTCAAAAATCCTGGAGGTTTAAAAAAAATTCAACTTGTTAACGTTTCGTCGCAGTTTAAAAAAATAATGAACCAAGTATTAAATAAAAAATAATTATCTTTTCTCCTCATTCGCGGTAGCATGCAATAAAAGATAAGAAAGAAGGGGACAGAGAGAAAGAGTGAAAGAGCGTTACATAAACGAACAAACAAACACACATAGGAAATAACGATTGAACGTTACGAACGTGTGAATGGAAATGGAATGAATGAATGAATGAATGAAAAAAACGAATGGACATGACATGTAATGGGGGAGAGAAAGAGTAATAGAGAAAGAGAAACGATAACGATAATGTACCTGTGCAAGAAGCGGCGTCTCTGTGCTGTCAGCGATTTGGTAGAGCCGGCAATTTGCGTTTGCTCTGAATACGTGCCCAAACAAAAGATAAAGAAGACAACGTAAATACGTCACTATTGTATAAATAATGAAGAGAGAGAAAGAATAGAGAAAACAGTGAAGAAAGACGAAATGAAAAAGAATGACGGTTAACAAGGGCATAGAAAACTGTGTAACCCATTGTAATTAATTTACAACGTTACCTACTTAAGATTTTGAAAAATAATCAAAGTAAAAGTAAAGTAGATTTATTAACTTTTTCTTATTCTGTTACAGTAATTAACAGACGGAGAGAAGTTTCCAAGAAAAAACTACAATAGCATTTTGTAATCCAATTCTAGACTATCAAAAGTGAAAAAATTCCAATAATTTCTGGTAAATTTTACCAGGTGCCTATAAAATTTTACTAGGTGCATATCAATTTTTACTATTATTGATAATAATTTTTACTAGAAATTATTGTAATTTTTTCACTTTTGACAGTCCGCGATTGGATTACAAATTACTATTGTAATTTTTACTTGGGAATTTCACTCCGTACAATAATATATTTCTAATATAATTTTAGTTTTTCAAAATCATAAGCATCCCTTTTTACACATTACTTCATACACAGGAAATCGACGGGTTGGTCATAAAACATTCCATCTCATCCGTGGAAGTAAAATGTCCCATCTCAACTAAAAATTAATTACCAATCTAATAAAATTACTAAATTAACAGAACATAAATTATCGTAATGTTAATACATTATTTTATTCTTTCATTATAATATTTATTTTCTGTTTATTTAGAAATTTCATTAATTTTGTAATTTATTTTCGGCTGAAGTGGCACATTTCACACTGCTCGGCTGAGATCGTACATTTTACGTCCAACTGGACGAAATGATCGACAATAAGATCAGAAGCTCAGATCTCCTAGTTGACAAAATAGGATTTTGGTTATTTTGTAGTGGATTCAACATGAACTTTATAAAGATGGAGAATCAACAATTAAAAACTCTTTCTTCACATGGGTCACATATTTTAAGAGGTAAGATACTCGAAGTAGATGAGTAATAGACACAAATTTCAGTGTGTTGGAACATAGACGACTTTTAAGGTATGAAAAAGTGATGAGAGAAATAGAAGGGCGGGGGGGGGGGGGGGGATGAAGAAAAAATGTAATGACGATGACGGTGTGAAAAAAAGAAAATTAACGCATTTTAAACTGTGAATATTGTACATAGTGAGCTTTTCTTTCTATTGTAACGTATATGCGCTGTATTTGCTGTGTACCAAAATCACACATTATATTAAACAGTAGGAAAAATTCACGAGTCATGCAATCAAACTCGATGTGATAGATATGTAGAGATAGTATGGTAATATGCATGTACAATGTACATCGAGGAAGGATTTAGAGAGATCTTTTGGTTTCTATCAGATGTGATGTTGACGAGGTACTAGAAAAAATATATATGTTTTTTTTCGGCTGACGCGTCAAGCTCGAGTTTTAGCAGTGTGTAAACTTGCTGCACGAACGATAATAGTTCCTTTGTCATTTAGACTGCACTTTAAATTTACAAACTGATGTTTTATTTGACGTATGACGTTTGATATTATTATGTATGTAATTATTATTCTTCATGAAAATTCATTAAATTTTAATATCATTCGTTGTTGGATAGTATATCGTAAAAATTATTCGTTCGTGAGGCAGAAGTATTTTGAAAGAAAGATAATGGTGACGGTTGTCTTTGCTGATCTTTCAAACTACCATGCTGCTGACAGCTTCCTAAGCTCATAGGGCCAAAGAAAATTCGTAAAGCGCGCGAGCGAGCGAGCTTCTGAGTTAAAGCGTTCGAATTGTTCTTATCTGGCCCTCTTGAACCTTCGTACTGATATTTATTTATTTACTTTAAACGTGAGAGTATGCTGAAATATGGAAGACATTTTTTACAAATTTTGAACATTATAACTATTAGTTGTCGCTGGTATAATGACAACTCTATCGCAAGTTTTAAATCCTGACATTTTTCGAAGAATCTTTAGTTTTGAATGAATGATTCTTTAATTAATATTATTAATATTTGTATCACATTGCATGAAAATTAAATCCATGGCTAGGAATGTTCTGTCCTAAAAGTTTGAATACTTTAGCAATCGTTTTCTGTTAGAACAATAATCACATGAATAATATTTGAAAAAAATACACAATTTTTATCTGATAAAATAAATTTAAAGTAAATGTTTTTAACATACTGTATTACATTTAATGTCTCCACGTCATATTCGGCTTTTTCACCGTATTTAAAATTTAAGGTTATATTGAAAAATCAGTTAATCAGGTATCAGTTTAATGTTCAACAGCACTTTAAATCATAAGCTAGGGAGTCAACAATAATTAAAAGATATAACGTGAACAGTAAATAGACTACTTATAAAAAAAAATATGTCCAAATTGATTACACATCGATAACTCTTGTAATATTGATCTGTGCAGTTGATTGGTTCAAAATGTGCGTTATTAAAAAATATATAAAGAGATAAGTGGCAGTACAATAGAGTGTTTGACACCATAAAGAAGCTCAAGAAGTGATCAGCATGCTCTCCCTTTCTCCAAAAAGCAGGAATTATCAAATAAAAGTATAGTAATTGACATCAATCGAAGGTCCAAGAAATTGAAACGACAAAAAGTTCGCTTAGATATATATATAATATAAAAAAGTAAAAAAAAAAAGAAAAAGGATAGACTTAGAGTTTAAGAGTAATAATCGAGAGAACCTCAAAAGACACGACTATATATATGTAAGTAATGGTAATAAATAAAAAACAATAAGTAACTTATTCTTTAATGTACAAGTAAGAGACGAATAAGAATGCAGGTGGGAGACGCACCTGTCGCGGCTTGATGGGCGGCGGCGGCGGTGGCCGCGAGGAAGTTGTGATGGGCGGCTGCTGTTGCTGCTGCGGCTGCTGATGATGCTGTTGCTGCTGCAGACCGGCCGATGTAGTAGTGGGGGGCTGATGATGATGTGAGGGTTGCTGCTGCCAGGGCAGCCCGGTTCGAGGCAAGCTGCCCGGCTGCTGCGACTGCGGCTGCTGCTGCGCTTGGTGGGATTGAAGGATTTGCTGCTGCTGCTGATGCTGCTGCATTGATTGCTGCTGCTGCTGAATTTGCTGCTGATGATGCTGCTGCTGCATTGATTGCTGCTGATGTTGCTGCTGCTGCATTGATTGCTGCTGCTGCTGTTGATGATGCTGATGGAGGAGCTGCGAGGCAGCCGTAACCTGCGGCTGATGCGAGGAGCTGCTGTTGACGTGCGCTGGCGTAACTCGAGGAAGTGTTGAAGCGACTGAAGAAATCTTCCGAACTGTCTGTGAAATGAGCTACTGATTACTCGGCACTTACAGGATTTTTGGGGATTTCGGATCGGGTAGACCTTACGGAAGAAATCACCATTGCTTTTAATGCGAAGCTTATTTTACTGAGATACGCAACGCCAAAGTAAACTTAGTCGCTGTATGCGTAAGAATAAACCTTGTTTATTATAAGAATATAAATTAACGTTGAAAGACATTCAGATGAATTCAGATATATAAAGTAATAGCATCTAATACATATTTTTTGAATATATTTTATTTTTGTTTAATTTTACTATTATAAACGGGTTACATAAAGTATATAAGAAAATATAAATGCATATATGACATTACTCATATATAAAAATTTCTAATTAACCGCGTAAGTATCCAGATAGTTTAAACGTTTAATTTTTTTAAAGCTGGTCTTCACTGAATTGTCAATAATAAAATAAGCTACAGTTTTCACTGTAGGTAGCATCACAGTAAGCATTAGGACTTCTTCTGTAAGGGCCAGCAACGGCTACTTATTATTTCCCTTTCAAGAGATTCTTTTTTCGTATAAGTGGTTAATATGCAGAAGACAGCAATGAGATAAACGTAAAGAGTGTTTTTGTTGAAGTGTGTGTTAATGTAAATATGTGCTTTAATAAGTTCTGAATCTTAAAAGATAATCTTTTAATTGTAATAAAAATTTCACACAAATGCAGATAAATAAACTTGAACAACACATGAAAATTTGTTTTATAATAAATAAGAAATAGTGTAATTCAAGTACAAAACAATGATTGAACTTGTGCCAGCAAACTTATTATAAGTATAAATCATAAAGACAATAAAAAATGACAAAGGAAATAAAGCATGGCCATTGGTGGATGATTGAATTGCGCGAGGGTTGAGACAATGACATTACCTGACTTAACGGGCCAGATTTCGAGTAGATACTTGAGAACGGCTATAGGCTGCTGGAAGTCAAGTAGTGCTCCTGTTTCGTCTGAGTGTAACATCAGTACCGGACCAAAACAGACGGCTAAACTCGCTGGCGACATTTTATTGCATTGGGAGATGACCATCGCGAGATGATCAAGTAAATAGATCAATGTGCACTGAAAATAATATATTTTTAAAATTATTATAAAAATTATAATAAAACTGCTGATATTATAACTGCAATTTTTTATTCTAGATAGACTAAAAGTGAATGATAAAAGAATGCAGACCGTAAAAGATCAATAGAAATACCAAAATAAATAAAAGTGATTTTTTAATCTACGATTTTTAAACGTTATTCACCTTGTTGACAGTTGGTAAGCAATCGAGGATGCTGAACATTAACTTCGCATTGCCTTGAGGATCGTCTGGCAAACAAACTCCAAGTGCGTCGACCATCATTTGGTAGAGGCACTTCGTGAACAATGGCTCTGGCAGTTCTCTCAAGTAGTCTTTCAAAACGCCTAAATGAAGAATTTTATTTTAACGTCGCATTAGTCCTTGCCCCTCGATGATAAAAGGAAATACTCGCGATTCGCATTTGAGGGCACATTTGAAAGGCAAATAAGTTACGAATGAATTTTTTTACCTGTGATAACGTTGATATCGGGAACATTATCGGACGACAGATCGACCGACCTCGCATTTCTTTCGAAGGCTTCCCTCAATATTCGCTTTTTCGTCGCCGACCCGCAGAGTCTGTACAAGCCTGAAATTTGAATATAACCAACGTTAAAATGAATTTTAATACCTTATTATTCGATTTTTATTAACTCATTTTCGGACTTTCTTATTATTACGTGAAAAAGAAAACGTATTCTCTTTGCAAAAGAATGAGTGCGTTAATGTTCTCGTCTTTTAAATAATAATTGCTTAAATATATTTTTTTTTTGCTTTTCAACAGCATCAAGTATTTATTTTTAAAAAAAACTATCTTTACCGATAATGTCGAGTCCTCTTCTTTCCACTTCCTCGACGCAACGCCAAACGATTATAGGTACATTGGGCACGCCACTAGCACCCATCGCTAAAGCTGTCGATACACCTCCTGGAACTCCACCAGTTTTACTCTCCCGCGTAACCTAAAAATACAAAAAAAAATCGAATATCGTTACTGCAAACTGCTTCCAAATATATCTGTGTGCACTACGTCTTGATAATACACAAAGAAAATATTATCAATTTAAAAGTGCTGTACAGCTCTTCGGAAATAGATGGGAAAAACTTACTACAGTGTCAAGATCGATGCCGAACAAAGGCGCGATCCTCGTGGCCAATGAGATGATAGGCAGACCTCTTCTGCGGAAGGTCTGATTGGCGTCGGTGTATCTAAGCCTGAGATATATCGTACCACGTGGCTCCACCTTGACTGCCAGCTGATGAATGGGCGACTCCTTGAGCAACGTGGCCAGATGCACGGATCCCTTGTAGCAGAGCTTGTGCCGATATTGCGGATCCCACGAGTAGACCAAGAGATCGAGCTGCCGATTGCCCACGAGATCGAGCTCGAAGTTCTCGTCCCAGTCGAACATTAGGTCACCCGTGCGGACGACCGTCCGAGCCTTGTGTACCCGGTCGCACTCCAGCACGCAGTACAGATCTCTCAGGCCGCAGTTTACTAGAAAAAAAAGTACGTTGATGTGAGCCAGTTGATAAGCGTACATCGAAGAAAGCTTCGGTGACGTAGTTGATTGCAGGAAAGATATAATTGTACCTATGCTAGGCTGACCAGAGGGCGTGGAAGGTGTCGTCGCCGCTGAGGTCGAGGTGGTTGCGCGTAGGCCGCGTCCGGCGAGCAGATGTACCCAGAGCAGTCCGCTGACGCCGCTGGAAAAGTCGCTGCCCGCGCTGTCGGCGAGCGAGCTGAGCAGGGAGCTCGTCGAGCTCGGTGTGCCCACCGTCGGTGGCTTCTCTATTTTATATTTAAGGAACTCTGCAACGCGAGCGTTATTTTTTTCACTTTAAATCGGGCGGGTCATGGCACTCTTGCTCATTGCAGAATGAATATCACTTCAATTAGATGTACTTATTGAAACCAGGTTGCCAAGAAAAGATTTAACTGCTGTAGTTACTCTACTATTAATTTCAGAAGGTAGAATAAAAATTATTTATCTATTTGAAGTTATGGATTAGTTTCAATTAGAATTGGTTTTAATCTCATTCTACGTTTTGTAAATCTTTGTTGACAATTTATTAGAGTCGTAATTTAGTTTAAGTTAGAAACGTAGCGGCCAAGTATTTTTCCAATGTATTTAATTTTTAATTAAAAAGTAATCATATTGAAGTGATTAATCCACGCATAAAATCAGTATAGCAAAATTCTTAAAAATCTAAACACTACGTTAAAAATATACCTCGTAATAAAAATATTTTCCCAACTACTTCTTCAAAAGTATAGGTAAAAAACATAAAAATATAAATATTTAAAAATTAACAGTCTACTCTCTTGAAATTGACTTGGATAAAAAACTCTGCGATACAAATTAATGATATGCCAGTTAAGAATGATAGTTTTAATTTTTTTCTCAGTATAGTATGATTGCTAGAATAGCTTGAAGTATTGGTGCATACTGCGAATAATCTCTTTTCGTTCAATGAATTGAAAAACTCAACGAAAAACTCTATATTTGATGTTTGTTTGATAGAAATTACTAGCAAAAGCGGTTGTTCGGTGCTTTAAATAAAATATTAGAAATGGGTTCTTGTCATGGCGAATTAAATTTTATCAGATGCAATCTATAAATATCATCTATCATTCAATCATTCAATTCATCCGGTGAAATCTATAACTAATTTCACGTGAAAGCTTGTTTTTCGTAGTTTTACTTTTTCTATTATAACTATTTCTCTAAAATATTTTGTCGTTAATTTATTGGCACATTTAAGAAGTCAAATGTGTACTTAAATAAATAATAAATAAATATCTTTGCGTACGAAATATGGATTATGAGATTCAGCACCCAAGTAAAGTACCGATAATTGAATCCTTGAAAATAAAAATAATATACGGACATTACTCATATTAAATTGTTCCAAATAATATAAGTAAAGTACCCGAATGATCTAACTACTTATATACGTATCCAAATATCAATAGTTTTAATTATCATAAATATCAGAAGAAAAAGAATTTCCAGAGCTCCATCTAAGCCTGCGACCTACTGGCTGTAATCTACATATGTAATTTTCACAATAGGCCCAGATCCATAGACACATGCCAGCGACTAACCTGCAGGATTAATGTCTAGCAGTCTTTGATCTATAGTTCTGGTAGGCGTGGGCGTGGGTATACTGCGCGTCGACTCGAGATCCAGGATGTTGCGCATTCGTCTGACGCTGGTGACACGTTGATTCGCCATGTTTCCCAGTGCCGAGCCAGCCTTCTGTCCAACCATCGACGATCTGACGTTCGAGGCGACAGACGAGGGTCGCGGATTCCCAGCTGCTCGATGACTCGACGAGCTTATGGCTGTGGAGGCGCGCAGATTCGCGAGATTCACCTGCTGAGCTGAGGCCGATCTCGTCGACAGCCGATCCAGGGTACTCGACATCGGCCTGTACGAGCCGTAGCTAGCATAGTCCGCCTGAAAATCGTTGGAGGGGGAGGGAAAGCGTTATCGCGCGTAATCTTTGGAGGGGTTGATGCATTCGGAGGGACTGAAATGGATCGCAGCCTGCAAGGGATGTTTGGCTAGATGGCACCATACGTTGTGCAACTTTGCTTAAGGAAGAAATGAGCTACGCCTTTCTGAAGTAAACACGCGTTGAGACAAAGTTGCTAGCAGGTTCGAATGTTCGCTCTCGCCAACCATATTAATCATTTATCGAATGTCATAGCAATGATTTTTGTAAATAAAAATTGGATTCGCATAACAGGTGAAAAACTAATGAATTAAGCTGCCTCCAAACATGTTAGCAACCTTGTATTAATTTATCAAAAGCATTGAGAGACAAGTTCACTTGATTTCAGTAGCGACATCATTCAACGTATTTTACTATCTGGAAGCTTTGCGATGAACAGAATTCTACTTGCGTGAAAAAGAATTAATTACTCACGGGGTTACCAAATAATTTTGCTTCGAAAGAGTATTATAATAAGCCAATTTATTGAAGAAAATTCTTCTCGTTTACAAGTGGATTCCTTTGGATAAACAAAAAAGCCATTACTCGAGTGACTATTCCATTTTGTCGAACAAACTATATCACTCGAGAACGGAACGGAAGTATGGAGTCGATTATCAATGAGCGACCATTGAAATGTAGGTATTTTAATAAGTATGCGATGAATATATATATATATATAAACAGCATAATAAATGATTACGTCTTGAATGCTCCGTTAAGCAAGGGATGCATCGAATGTGTCTTAATGAAAAGGGGATGATTGACGTGACCGTGCGTAAATGGGAGCGTGTGTGTCTTCTTGGCAAGTGAGCGTATGCATCTGTGAACATGTATCATGAGTATGTATGTCGATGTACGAGTGCATGCGCTGGGTGTAGAGTGCATAGAGTATATAACTTAACCTCATCGATTGCGGATAGTCGTACTCGTTTAGTTGCTTTCAGTGGTCCTAGATGCGTGCGTGCGTGCGTGTGCTCCTGTGTGTGTGCGTGTTCGTGTGCGTCGACGAGTGCACGTGTGTGTGCGCTCTCGTGCCTGGTGCGTGCAGGGTGTGTATACTTTTTCCGGCTCGTCTCCAACTTGACCTCAACCAGGAGACAAGTTTTCAGTTATTTTTCTATTTTTTTTTTTTTTTTTTTTT
>UELV01176548.1:907-24608 GCA_900490015.1 Megastigmus stigmatizans | reverse complement strand
TTTTTTTACTGAGCGAATCATTATACAGTTAATTGACAGATCTTTCTTTTTCTACATCATCGCTGATGCCTAGTGCAGTAGTTCAATTATTATAACGAAGCATTTGGATCAAGACTTTATTCGACCTCGTCTCATATTTAATTGCTGTATGGGAAGTAATTTTATAGAGTGAAGTATTTATACTCTAATGCAGTATATATATGTATACTTGAATTTAAGCTACATCATAATCTAGATGACGAACTACTTAATCAAGATTGATAATTTCGTTAGCTCGTTAAGGTCGCTCATAATTACGTTTATACTACTGAAAAAACTTCAATCGTAAAAATAGAAAAAGCTCCAACTAATTTATTATCGATACACATAAACAGAACAAAATTCACTATTTTGTATATAACTTGGCTAATTTCAATACTATAATAAAAGAATAAATAATTACCAAATTAAAATAAGTGAACTACACTAACATTACTGAAAAATCTAAATCTGATATAGGTAGTTCAACTTAGTAATTAAATTCGATTTTCGAAATTGAATAACATTCTGGATAATAATAGCTGTTTGATGGTCAAATATTCTATTTCATTAATTAACTACCACAATCAGAAAACGAGAAAAACGGATTGATCAATTCCGAAATCGATACACGAATTAAATTAATTAATCGTGAAGTCCTTGATTTGACAAAGGTCCAAGTGATAATTAAAATTTTAAAAATATAGGCTTGTCAAATTAGTCGAAATTGAAACTGGAAATATTTCCCTGTTGAACTGTCATCATCAGAATTTCTTTGAACATTGATCAAGACAAAACATTCCTTTTTGTTTCACCTATCTTCGAAATTTCGGCATTCATTCAGAGAAAAGGTAATCCCGATCGCTCACCTGGTTAACGGCCGCGTGGATGTTTTCGGCGCTATATGTGTAGCGGGGCGGTCGGTTCGTCGTTGCTCGTAGCTGCTCGTGGAGTGCCGACGTGCTCGGTGTGCGACTAAGCCAGACTCTGTACTCATCTGCCGTGAAGACGCTCGGCGACGACGGTATTCTTCCTGCGATTGTTATTTTTGCAACAATGGCAAAAAAAGAAGAGGCAAACAACGATTGTTATTAGTGATTTTTCAACTGTCGATACACATATTATACATATAGATGTACAAAAAGATTTATTATAATATATATTGAATCAGTCCTTAGTATTCCAGTGTCCGTTGAGTGCCACTTTTAACTCGTTAGTTTTGTATCTTTACTATTTAGCATTCGTTTCGTTATGGTCCATTTATAAAGTCGTCCATTATTTACATACCTATCGGTTGTAATATAGATTTAAACGTCTACGCACTAAACTAGTTCACGCTAACTGAGCATTACTTATTGTATACTTAACGTTAATGACTATAATGTATATATATGTATATATAATATATATGGATAAGAATGAAAATATTTCTTGCTGCGAGAGAAAATAATAAGATGCTAAGTAAGCGCACTTATTCTTTTTTAATGAGTACTTTGAATTCTGTAGTGATGATAATAAAGAAATAAAGAGACAATCATCATGACATTTTAAATAAAAGGTAGCGTGGCGCATCAACACTAAAGCGTGTGTAATAACTAAATTGTAAAGAAGGTCCAAGGGAATTTGGTTAGATTTCATGAAACATTATCTGATTTATGTAAAACAGGTTTTAGAAAATGTTTTTATGAATTTTGTTTTATATTTAAAGAACTTAAAAATGTTCAATTACTGGTGCCATGACCTTGACTATATTTATTCTACATTGATGTAGCGTATTACAATCTGAAACTATACTGCAATTTGATACTGAAGTCTGAAACTCCACTTGAACTTGTAATTCAATTATCAAAGATCAAAGGAAAACCGATTCTTATATTAAAATTCGCAAAAGCTCATTTTGTTCGTAAAGGATCTTACAGGTTTATCGAAATTCAAACGAAATCGTTTTTCTCCTGGCTAATTTTACAAACCTTTTTATGAGTTATCTAAATAGGAACGTCAGAATAAAATCTAAATAAATTATGCCAAATTACATAAAGTATAAACGAATGTTAATAAGTAAGCAAAAATAATACCAATAGTTAAAGTAAAGTTCAAAAAAGAAAGAAAAAGTTCATTTTAAAAAATTCGCAACTCTCGATAAACTAAGTAATTCATCTTTTATTCCCTCCTAAGTAAGTTACCAAAATTCCCTCGGATCTCCACTAGCCGACTATAGTATATAATTTCTATCAGTAAAACACACTTAGTGTAGATGTGTAAGTGCGTGTGTGTCGGTGTGTGTCATCTGTGTGTTGTGTGCGAGCGAAAGTATCCTTACCTCGGTCTCGTCGAATAGAGGGTAGTTCAGGAGCCGAGAGGGCTCCGTCGCTGTCTTCCTGATCGATCAGACCCGACGCGACGGTGCTAAGGCCCGGTCTAAGGCTCGGCTGCTGCGGCAACGTCCTACCGCTACGCGGCAACGAGTTTGATCTCAGGCCTAAAACATGCGCAAGCGGCGTTTCCCTTCGCCTTCACTCTTCGTGCTCCGACTCTTTTTTTTTCGTTCTCGCTCCCACAGTCTCGCCCCTTTCACATTGCTTTCTTTCCCATTGAACTTAATTTTTACTTTTTTCTTGCAAGATTCTTTTTGCTTTGGTTTCGTTTTTGATAATTTCAGACGCACTGAGAGTACGAGTTTTTTTTTCTCGAGGGTTTTTAAATGGCAAAGATTACCGAGGTATTAAAAATTACTCAATTGCTTCAAAATTTATGAAGTGCATGCGTGCATAAAAATGCATAAAATTCAAAACGAAATGAGAGTAATTTTATACTACCATTATAAATGTTATAAAAGTTTCATGAAATCGTAATTGTTTAATTGAGACTTCATAAAGTATAAGATTCAAGTACTTTCAGTTTCAAGTTTCAACTATTATCTTATTTTTTTTTCTCACTGGTTAACATCCGGTATAAAAAGTGAAGAAAATTTCTGTTTTTAATTCTTATTTTCGTAAGTAATTTCTTATATACGTATTCACATAGTATTATGTAAAATCTGATTCTTTAATAGAATATACGAGGTCTCGGTTGACCAATTTTTCTCCCTTTGTGCACATACTATTTTTCCTTATACCAGCGCCTAAAGTGCACCTTTCTGTCCCAGCACCCAAGCGAGAAATGTGTACTTTATGCGCTGGTATGGCGAAAAAATAATGTTCAGATCTCTCAGTGCGGAAATGCCAATTAATTAGATCGCCAATTGGTTCGGTTTGAAATTTGAAAGAAAATTGAATCGAAAAGTGTTCATAGAAATGCGAATAATTTAAAAGAAGAGCAAAGGTTTCTTGCTTATTAAAGGCATTGATCGTAACGAGCGGGCTTGGACGTTGCCGTAGGGATTTGTGAGCGACGTGTGAAACTTTTTTTTCATGCCAGTGTAAATCCCATCCCTTGGGGTACATCCCAAACTTTTTTTGCTATTTTATTTCTATAATGAATATCTAAGAACTCGCTAAAAACAGACTATCGCAATTAAGTGAACAAACAAAGAATAGAGAAGAGAAAAGAAGAGAAGAGAAGAGAAAAGAATGAAGTAAAGAAAGAATATAGAATATAAAGTCAGACGATTACGGCTGGTGAACAGAACGACGTCGAGAGATGATGGTAAATAGTAAATGTGAAAAAATGTGAAAAAGATTGCATTCTTGTTTGTCGGAACTACGCATCTGTGATTTCTTAACGATATTTTAAGGGTTTATGCAAATTCGCGCTTTATTTCTTTCCCAACTTTTTAGACAATTCACTTATATTATTTTGAAGTTAATTTTTACTGTTTTCCCGTTCAGAAAAAAAACTAATAATGCAATATAACTATAGCTGATAAAAGCAAATATTATATAAGTAGCACACGATTTATAAACTTAACATTAAGAAATTGTTTCTACACTCGTTCACCTAACCCCCGCTTACCAAAGAAAGTATTTTCCATGCAAAGAAGAATATCCCGAAGGAGGAATAGGGCTCACAGATGCGCAGACCGAAAGCAGCAACCTTCGATCAGCCAGGGTGTCAGTCTTACCTGTGCTCTGTCCGATCTGCGAGCGCGACAGCGTGGCCAGATGCGAGACTGCGCTGCTCTGCGACGGATTGTTCATGTTGTGCCTGTAGTAGTAGTACGCCGAGCGAGGCGAGCTCGAGCAGGTGGCCTCGGTGTCGGAGGCGTAATCCAGCGAGGGCCTGTGACGCCTCGTGAGCGTGCCAAACTGACTTTGGCCCTGCGACGAGACCGAGTCGTTTTGCGTCCCGTAGCGCGAGCCGTAGCGCAACGCCGACGAACCTATAGAGGGATCGAGTGCAAGTCCACATTGATTCGGTCTATTTTATAGATAAATATTTATACATTTTACTCCTTTTAAAAATGTCTCAATATTGTACGAATTTAACTGTTTGTCAATTGGCAGTTATTATGCTGCTCGGCTGGTGAAACTACAATTGAAATGATTTAATTTGTGTACCAAGTTGGGATGTATATATCAGTTTAGAGTAGGTTATGTTTAGGGCTGTTATTTAATCCAATGGAATTAGTACCTCGTTTTCAAACTGGAAAGCTTCAAGTAAATAACATACTTAAATGTTTCGAAATAAGACGAAGATGCTATTTTTGCGATTAAGTAGAAATTTCCAAGCCTGGTAGGACATTATTCTTATACAAACGAAAATACTCGCCATTTTATAATGTACCTACTCCTCTCGGACCAAAAAAATAAAAATGGATCTCTAAGCGTATACCGCGTGCATCCCATATTACTCACTTTGACTCTTGACTTGAAAGTCATGTCGCTAATAATTTTAAGCCAGGCACAACTTTAAATCTTTGGATCGTTATAAATTCTGAAATCCTTTATCTCGTATGCCTTGGCAAGCCTGTAGGATCATCCTTGTATAAGTAAAAGAGCCCTAGAGTCGCGTTGAAATGTTAATCTATGAGAGTAGAGATGGCGGATGATCTTGCAGTGTGTAGCCAAGACTACGCGCATTCTGTTTTTGAAACGGAATCTTTGTACTAATAATGAATTTATGTACTAAATCTATGTATTAAGTAGTAACAGTCAGCTCCTCAAAATAAGGATCCCTTACTTATCTGTACGCCTTTAAGATTAAGAAAACTAATTTAATTAGAGATAATGATCTTTTGCAATGCACTAGTAAAATAGTTTAGTTACGCTGATCAAAATTTTGTTGCAACAACAAAAACTTTCTTAATCCTACTACGGACCTCCTTAGAGTAATAAAATCTCGTCTAATCAAAAAATTTTAACTTCTTGAACGAATAAATACAGTAACTATTGCGGAAAAATTATTATTAACCTGTTGATAAAATTTGGCAAGTGTTAATCCAACAATCTTTTATTGCTATAATTATTGTACCATGATAATAAAAATTTCACGAGTTAGATTAGTTTGAGCTTATGTTTACGATCTAAGTAAAGCATATGGCTGTAACAGGAAAGAAATTAATTGAAGGTATCATAATTTTTTCCAGCCAACACATATTGGTTGTTCCAACGAACTTTTTTCCGTGTAGGTACGTACCTACGATAATTAAAAACTTTTCCCAATTACAGTTGGAATTCGACATGTACGATGCATGCATGACTTTTTGATAAATACTGACAATTTAATAGCAATAAAGAAATTTATTTGTTATTATTTTCGCCAGTATTGACCATATCTTCAATAAGCCTGATAGATTAATCACTCTGCGCATGGAGTAAAAAACTGCAGGATAACATAAAAAGGTCATACCAGTCTTGAGACTCGATCTGAGTAGCGTGTGTCTGGCCGGCGTGGTAATGCTGGTGTAGTCGACTCTGGGCAGATGCTGATCGGATCCGCTCCTGGGCATAATGCGACCTGTGGCCGAGTGTTGGCCGTATGCTGTGCCGTAATGCGAGCCGGCAGATTGGCCGGTCAGTCTGCCGCCGACCGACTGCATCGCCGTGCTTGCGGACATGCGCCGAGTGCCGTTCGTCGACGACATCGATGGCGGATAAAACGAATGTACCTGGGGCACGTGCACCGACTAATTTAGATATATCGCTACGATCTCCAAGCAGTAAGCGCTCTTTTTTTTCTTGCCTCTTTTCTGTTCGAGCAATGACTTATTTGTTCTTTTGTCTCTGTGATTATATAGGCAAAGCTTGTAGGCCGAGCTTCTCGAGCCTTGAATCATCAATTTGGCCAGCTAAAGACAATTTTGACTTTGTTTGCAAATTGAAAAGTAATTGGGTTGCGCAGCTAATTTGTTTGCGCGATCTCATTGCTAAATCTCAATGTGGTCAAATTGTTTTTAATTGGTAAATTGAGATGTTTCAAGCTTTCGAAGGCTCGTTACTTGTATTGATTTTGCGTCTATTTTATTTTTTTGCCAAAATATAATCAATAATTTTGAATTAAGAAGAAATTTATATTCTGAACTTTTCGATCGTAATAGGAAGAAATAAGCCATCTAATTACGATAGATAAAAATTGAAAACTTCATTAACTGTAAAAGAAATAGATATTTTGTATAATATCAAAGTAAATGGCCGATCCCCTAAAATAATAGATTTTACGTTAATGAGCGTATATACAAAGTTTATTGGTAATCGACTAAAAGCTCATGCGTAAGGGTCCCTTTGTACTTCAAATATTTAACTTCAATATAAAGTGAGTTAAAGTTTCCCGAAGTAATGCAATTTATGAAATTCAATAAATTAGATATACTGCTTGGGCTATTCTAACTAATAGTTGGAAATTTGTTTTGCCACATTTTCATAACATTGATAAGGTAAATAAACAAATTTTATTTTATAGATTGAAAATATGATTTTCATTGACAAAAATAAAACAGACACAAATTTGTCGTTGAAGATCTGACGCTTCTGATTCGAACCCTCTTTCTTACATTTTTAAACTTTAAATAAAAAAAGGACTAATATTGTTGCTTAGAAAGTTGTTGATCTCTACGGGTTGAGATTCTAGTCAATGAAAAAAGAGAGGAATCTTTAAATGGTCGAGATCTTCCAAAGGCACACACTGATTTAAAAAATCGATGCATAACAACGCAAGCAGAAAAAGAGAAAACAGACAAATGATGACATATATGATTTAAAACAGCAAAGGGTTAATCACACAAAATTTTTACAGCAGGCTTTCGAGCGGGTAGTTAGTGATCAAAATTAAGGGATTGGTTTTCTTGCCAAACTGATTAATTATCAATATCACAAAAGTATGTTATATTAATAATTGATCTTCAACTTGATACTGATAGCGCAACACATCATTAAGAAACAGCATTATCTGAGAGAAAACATTTATTAAATGCAACTGAAATCCGTCTTCAATGAGAAACAAAATTATTAAATTCTATCCCACAATAATACCCAGTTATCAAAATATTTATAGTACAATCTACAATTTAAGACTTTCTTCTTCGTAAGTTTTTTTTTTTTTTTTTTTTTTTTCATTAAATGAAATTGAAAATCCATTCATTCATATATATCCCCATGCAAAAATAATCATCCGAACTGAAATCGAAACAAATGAAGCTCAAAGCCCGACGGTATAGTCGCTGTGTGTAGCCGGCATCGAAAACAATACGAAAGGGGGTTTCGCTACTTTTAATAAAGGCGTTTTCTCAGAGCGCGGACTGCCTCGACGCTGCGTATCGATTTCGTATACATCAAAGGGCAGTTGCAGTGTTAGGTATATCCCTTTGAAATGAGCGAGAACCGGTAGCAGCTGTTTCGAGGACTTGACAGTCCGTGCTCGCGTGTTTCGTTTACTTAGTTATTACAAGGTCTAGTTATCAAGAAGATTTGTAAGTGCTATTACCTTCGTGAAATCCTGGTTTATTTCAATTGGAGCGTTCATTCATAGAACCGATAAGTCCGATTAGAAACTCGTCTATTACCACATTTCTTTTAAAATTTGTTTGGCTAGCTCGCACGTCTAACCGATTTATCTTTTCTTTTACTTTACTTTGCTTATTATTTCTTTCACAGCGACACAAAGAGCGTCTACTCTAATATTCACTATAAGGTTTATGCATTTACTTTTGGTTTTTGCTTTTTTTTTGTTTTTTCTATATCAAGGTCAGAATTATAGGATATCACAGAGAAACCAGGATGTGAAGCTTACGAACGATTATTGTGATTCGCGCGAGCCACCGTTTTTTTTATTAGTAGTATTGTCTTTTTTTGCATAGTTCAAGAGTTATCATTAGTTAAATATTGCTTTATATAATATTCAATCAGCGCCATAGTGATCTTAGAGAGTGGAGGGCAGACACAGTGTGTGGAACGGTGCAAGAAGGTGTGAAAGGTGCTCGATCCACATCGTCTAAGACATCTATGAGCAGCGCAACCGAGAATTCGGCAAATCTACATTTTTATTTGCTTTTATGCAGCTGCTTGCCGAATTCTCCTTTGCTGGTGCAACAAATCGCGGCGCGATTCTCGTGACTGCTTGCGCTAGGTACAATTTTCCGAGATGCAGTCTCTTTCCGTAGATCAAACAATAACTCAGAATCAACATGTAATAATTTCAAAATCATTTACAATAATAAAAAAATATTTGTATACAACCGATGTAAAATAATCAATATTATATAGAATCAAAATTAAATTATCAAAAGCATTTTCTTTGTTTCACATCGTAATCGATACGAGAGAAAGAAGGATGCCTTTATAAAAGATAGTTTTAATCCATTGGGAAACCTTAGAGAACTATATCATAGTATAGTCTACAGACTAAAAGAGATTTTGCAAAGAGAATGTTTTCTATAAAAGTTTGAAAATAGACAATATATCCTCATACAACGGATGTCCGACCGTACTCTGGGCTGATCTACTAATCTTATTTATTGGTTCCCTTGAGATCATTTTCTAAGTACATAGGCATAAATTTAAGATTAAAAATGATTCCATTAATATCAATTCTTCAATTATGAAGGAGCTATTGTATTTTCAAATTGATTTTAATCATTTTTTGTAACTGATGATCTTATCAATCAACTATTCCACTTAAATAACTGAATTGATATGTCAAATTCAATATTAAAGGTTCAAGTATGCGCATTCGCTCAAAATGAAATCGAACAAAAATGAATTTATGAGTTTACGTATCACATCAATTTTGTTCTCATGAATTATTGTTATTTATTTTCCCTTGTGTTATGTTATAATCGACTTTTTTGTGAATGTATTGAAAATTCTTTAAATAGTTCTAAAGATTTTTACACCTTTCCGAATTTATTTTAAAAAAAAAATTCTAAAACTTTAAAAAGATGAGATTCTGCTGTACGAAATATAAAACATTAAACAGCCACCAAACCACTTTAGAACAGAATATATAGAAAGTCACTTTTCAAAGTTCCAGAATCTCGGCGCAAGAGCTTTCCAAAACACACTTCTCCGAAAAATCTTCCCATTCTCACGCTCCTCTCGAGGCTCTTTTTTTTCAAAGCTATTTCAAATAACCCCATTTCTCGGCAAGTCAATAACGCCTAAGTACCAGAAGCAACAGCCATTTTCACCATGAGCGCGCAAACGGTCCACGAGAGTCACGCCAGCGAGTATAAACTCGAAAAAACAAAAGTGAAATATAACGATATAACAAAAAAATAAATGAAAAGAATATATATATGTGTGTGTGTATATATGTAGTATATAGTAATATAATAGATATGCACGAGTTGGTGCGATGAACAAGTGTGACCCTCACCTTTTCGGCGAGGCTCTCGAGCGTCTTGGGATAGCCGCGCTCGTAGGGCTGGAAGTGTTGGGTCGAGGACGGCTTGGGCTGCTGGGTGATGACAGGAGGCGGCGGCGGCTGATAGGACCAGCCTATGTGGCTCTCGGGCCTCGAGTTGTAGTAGAGGTCGCCGTTGCTCGCCCCAATGTCCTGGGTCGAGCCCAAACCCGAGAGTCCGAGCTTCGAGCGTGAGGGCAGCATCTCACGACCGTCGCCGCGCCGTCGATTACTGTCCCTTCAAAATTAGCGGAGATTACGAATTTACTCGTTTTCTCTTTTTTTTTATATTCGATTCTATTTTGATTGTAAAACGTGGGATTACAAGCAAAATATTGTGTAAATCTTTTCATGATCACTTATTCAATGTTATGCTATCGGGTAGGAAGTACATAACTTTGACTTTTTATTTATCAGAGTTCAACATAAAAATGTAATTAAAATTAGTCACTGCACTGGTTAATTAATCAATTACGAAATAAAGAGTTTTTAATTCCAGCAGAAGTATAAAATGCTTAAAAATATAAAACTAAATTTCCCATATCAATGACCAATCCATCAATTATTCCGGTAGACATGTCCAGTAAACCAATTTATTATTTCAATTAAAGAATATTTATTTTTCCTGACAGCTGTAGCAATCGTTAGCGTATCGTTAAAGTTACAGCAAACACGCAAACTCAGTGTGTAATTGTATCTGCATTCGCGATTTTCATATTTCTATTCATCCTGTGTTTCTTTCAGAGTGTGCAATTAGTTGTTTAAAAATGTCTTAAAGCGAGGTAAATGTGAAATGATACATGTTTTAAATCTGCCGTTATCTCTTGTTCAAATCTAAATATTTTTATAGGAATATAACTGACTAGAAAGCTTTAATGTTTCGGTATTAATATTAAAATCGTGATCCGTTACTACTTCGTGAAAATGAAAGGAATTTAAAAAACTATTTGAAGAAATTCCTTTTGTTAATACAATAATAACTATTTAAAAAATAATTTGAGTTCTTAACATTTTTCAATTTATTTATCAACTTCGATAATTCGTTCATTTATCAGTAGAAACAGATGAATTGGTAAGCTTTCAATCGTTACTTCCATTTCATTCCGTTCAGATGAGCTAATTAAAATTAATCGTGGAAGAACGATATCTAGGACGAAAATTACTTATGAGTCTTTATGTTTTTACATGTGACTTTTCTAATTAAAATTACAGAGTCAAGCATAGAAGCATTCAATAATTAAACAAAAATTAATTTGTATAGTTCAAGAGTAACTGATCCAAATAAGCCAAAATAATTTCCTATTAATTTTCAAACAGAGAAAGAATTTCTCCAGATAAGCTAAAGTTTGTTTCATTATTTACAAATATATTCTATAAATTTAAATATTTTAGTTTTCAAAAAGAGTATTGTATCCGAATTGACCAAAGAAATATGAAGAGAAAGAGAAAGAGGGAAGGAGAAGAGTAAGCTACCTTATGTGATTGCTGGTGACGTGATCGTTCTCGTCCTCGTTGAGCTCCTTCTTGATGACGACGACCGGCGGTGCCTTGTGCTCGTTCTGCCGGCTGTGTGGCACCAGCTGATGGGGCCCGTGCCTGATGGCGAGCACGAGCCGCCTCGGTATCGACATGATGATCACCACGTCGTCCAGGCTCATGTGCGTCACGTCCACGAGATTCACCGCCAGGATCTCGTCGCCCACCTTAACGCACACATACAAACTCGCGTGAATAATTCAATTCGACGACTGGCGCTGATTTTCTACTTTGCCGCAGATGTGCGCTTTCTTTATCTAATTTCCAACCCGCCTTTCTTCTTTAACCAATAAAAATTTTTTCGATTGCATTTTAACGTTTCTTCCTTTTTATTTCTATTCTATGTAATAATGGTTTTGAGAAAAAAGGTCTATGCGCATATCATATGCCTTAAATAAAGTTTCTAGGGCAATGTACAAAGCATGTATTATCATTTAAAGTATAAAAAAACCTTTTAATTTAAACAAAAAATTTAACCACCTCACGTGAAGGAATAGTACAGTTACGCAACTAGTGAGCGAACGAGATTATGTCGACGAGGGTGACAATCACACGAGTCGAGATAACTTGAGCGCACGTGTTGCGTACAATATTTTTTCATACAACGTGCGCAAAGGCCGATTATGCACGCGTAATCGTATGAAAAAATATATAAAAGAAGACCAAGTTAATTTTTCCCTAAGCTTACGACGTGGAAGTAGAAACAGACATGTATAGACTGAGGGTAACAATTAAATCGGTTGATTTAAATAAATATGAATAGTTTCCACCCTTTTTCACCATTTATCTCACTCAACTACAATATATTTGACTCAATTATTAACATAGTTCAGTCAAAGATGGAAACTACTAATATATATATAATTTCGTTGATTTAATATTCCAGCTAGTAAATTACCATCAAATAAGGTTTCTTTGAATAAAATGATTGCTTTTTGCAGTGTTGAAAGGCAATGATTTTTTATTAAGTTATTTCACTTTTCACTTCAACTAAGGGTGTCAATTTCTTTAAAATTAATTATTTTCCATGATTTAAATAACAACAGCTTCCGTACATTGCTCCTAAATTCTGCTTTTTATTCCAAGTTGGTTGAAATTGTTGAGTTTATTTTATTCGTTCACTTGCCAAGAAAATGATAGATTGCTGAACGGTTAAATTGCATTTCAAGCTTTTCAGCAATTATCGATTCCGTTTCTCTTTAAAAGCTCGATATGCACGCCTGATTTAGTTGGAATATTCTCTACTTTAACGTCATATATTTTCAAAATTTTAAAAGGAAGTCAATGAAATATTCACTTAACATCTTCTAACTGTCCAACATGCCCAAATTTTTATTAAAATAACTTTTTCTACAAATATTATAATATATGAATTAAGCACGATTTTGATTTTATCTGTTGAAGAAAATTAATTTTAAAATTAATAAATAAAATTAATAAACAAAATTAATATCCATAATACTTAATTGATTAATTCACAAATCACTCTCTCTCTCTCTTTCATATATTATAAGATTTAAATTCAATAAAACAAAAGAACCCCCAAAAATGTCCGTCGAATACATGCTTTCAAAGCTGAAGCCAAGTATAATAATCATTGTTATATTCAAACGTCATTTTTGATCGCACATGTACAAGGTCAATAAGAGCAAACAAAAAAGGATCAAACCTTTAAACAGCCGCTGTTGTAGACTGCCGTCTCCAGTGCTATCCTCGAGATGAAAACGCCATCGTTCCTATCTACACCATTTCCCTCGCGAATGTAAAGTCCCAACGTCTGACCGGGCCTTTTGATGATCTCCACGAAATGGATAGGGTGCTTTGGATCCTATGCAAACAACAACGCCGTTTTAATTACGGCATGCAAATTAACTCCTCGTTCACAGATTAATTCACCCGTGCTCTTTTCTAATTCTTATATTATATTTCTAATTATCACCTTGGCAAATGAAATATTTGCTTTTGATTATTTACGAATTTTAATTTTGTTAAGTAAATACACGGTAGTTTAAATTTAATCGCCACAACGCAGTAAATGTCCAAACCACCCTGAAGTGAAATTATGTATTAAAAAATCTTTTTATTATAATAAAAATGTCTGAAATTAATATTAATTAAATTTACAGCGTTTTAATACCGGTTCGTTATAACATTGAATAATATCGTAAAATGCATAAGGGCTGAAAATTAATTCCGGAAAATCAATCATAGCAGCAGTACCACAAAATGTTCTAAAATCGATTTTACGTTTTAATTCATAGTTTTTGTCAAACTAATAAAATGCAGGTTTTATCAAAGCCGTGGCTATTATAGTTGAATTTAAGCCAGTAATATAGTGGGGTACTTAAAGTGAAAAAAAGGTGAAGAAGAGGAAAAGAGTAGCAGGTACGTAAGAGGATAAAAAGCGAGCTGAGCAAATGACCTGCACAGCGATGAACTTTTTCGCAGCCTCGGACGCCTGTCTGCCCATCTGTCTTGGCTCGATGACCCTGACGACCATCTCGCCGTGCTTCTCGACGGCCTCAAGGGCCGCAGCCGTCGACGCATCATGGTCGTTCTCTACGGTCTCGAGCTGCCTGAAGATCTCGTTCGTTATTCCGCTCACCTGCAATAGAGACTCTCTCTCCTATTACGGGAATTAAAGCTAGTCCAGCCAGCTATCGAAAGACCGTCGAACGATCGATTCGGACCTACCGTTTGCCCTTTGACCCCCTTTCCACCTCTCGCCCCCACCCACCTACCCATTCCACTCGCTCCTGTATAGCTTTTACATTGCAGCCTTGTTGCATTGGGAATTGCAACTTGGATGGGATCGATCGATTTGAATGATTCGAAATTCGCTGAATATTGTGTACAAATTTAGCTGGGAGTGTGATTGAGAATGAAGCTTGATTGTAATCGTACAAATTAATTTTTTAGCTGGTGGATGAGCATCTTTGATCACATATTGTTAACTTTGTATATAGGTATATATATATTTTTACAGAGACTGCTCGACTTATTTAAATTGCTGATTTTGTATAGAATCTCAAAGTTAATCACATGATTGTCAATAATTGAATGGGAAAGTAAATTGCATTCCTTGGTATTTCTTAGCCTCAGCTTTATACGTAAGTATGAAATTGGTTTAAGGAAGCCCAATAACAAGTTAAATGTATTCTCAAAAGGGAGTTTTTATCTTAATGATATGAATTGCGCACTAAATTGCGATAAACAAATATACATGGCAAATTATGATATAATGAATACCGGTTCATCGATCGAAGTGTTTATATAATTACTCGCGTGTGTATACTGATTTCCAATAACGACGTTACAGTACATAACGATTAAACCATTGCAATCTGATCATATTTATCTTATACCCTTACATTTATTAGTAGCAGAAGCTCAAAAAATGAAAAGTTTATAAAAATGTACATTCGTTTCCCGTATATTTCAATCGGAAAGCCAAGGACAAAAAGTATACATAGTCCGTTAGATCGAACGTTCGAAAAGGTCTCTCGTGCCTCGCAAGGCTCTAAAAAATCGAGCGAGGCATGCTTCTAAGGTGCAAAAAGGACGTAAAAGAGAAACAAGATTTCTTGAACCGTGCTTTATAATTCAAGAAAACTCGTCGATGTGTTGGGAGGGAGGGAGGGACGGTGCACGTAAGCGTGGAATAGTCATTACCTTCCTGAAGTCTCCCTGAATGACCATAGGGGGAGGCTCCTTCGGGCGCAACTGGTTGACAGGCACCTGCCTCCCTGGACTTGCGCTTATGTCTGTCACTTCCCCCCTGCCCTCCTGCAATGAGAAAAAAAGAATTCCATTTTAGTACGACGTTTCGCTATACTGTTAGAAATTAATTGGATTTTCGGCTTTCAGTGCTTTCAGCGCTGATATATGATTGTTTTGCGTGGACTATAATTTGTATAGATAATATTAACGAGTATACGGGTTGATTATTATTTCTCTGATTAGATCAGATAATTATGAAATACATTGGTGAGTTTGATAATATATTAATGCTTATCAATATCTGCTGTGAGTATCGTTCTATTTAGAAAATTCTAGTTCAACAATGAAGTTTAGAATTTAGTAATTCAATATTGATCGTAGCGGTGTTTTGAACTATGCTACTTCTTCCCTAAAAACGTGCGTTTTTTTGGGATGCACTATCATTTACTTATTAATATCTGAATAATAACTATGTTTTATGAAGGATTTGCAGCTAACTAAATTCAAGTTTGTGTTTCGGACAAAATACTCCCATACATCACACGGCTCGTTTTCAGTTGAACCTATAATCTACTGTCCGTTACCAGTGCAATTTCCCTTTATGAAGGCAATCCAATCCAAGCGCTTAATTTCCTCTAATTCACATCAACTGTAGTTTTCACACTAGAACCAACCCCGTGGTATACTCAACAATAGCAATTCGGTCAAGAAAAATCAAAGCCCTGACAAGCTGTTTATCGCAAACTCAAATATCCACATGTAAGATTAAAATTCGAATCGCCATTTACAGCGATACCATTTAACTAACAGAACATATTTGGAATTCAAAATGATATTGCATATACATAATGTAAAAAAATCAGTTCGATTTTCACTTTGCAGAAAAAGCTTGATTAAAAAATGAAATTTCTTTTCAGCACCACTTTACGTACCACCAATCATTTTCTTGTCACTTTACATTCAACTTCTGAACCACACAACAAGCCCGCTTCACTGTACATCGATTAACATTCCTCACGATTCATCCACAGTTCACCCAGTACACCCAGAAAATGAACAAATGCTTTCAACCCTTCACGCAAACATCAAAGCACAGATATACATACATCTACCAGCTACCAAACAAAGTTCATCATCTCTCACTCGCGTCCACAAACACAGGAGCGGCAGCAACTCTGCACGGGCAAACAACCGAAAAACAAGGAGAGCCACACAAAGGAGATTAAGTTGATCGACCTCTCGTCCAGAAACTCGAACAAGTCTCAGGCATCTCGATCGCAGCCCCGTGCATGGCAGCAGCAGGACGATCCACGCTTTGGTGCCGCACATCCGCTAATCTCTCGGCCTGCTTCTGGTTAAACCTCCTTGCACTCTGTCACCTGTACGCCTTGATGTATACGTACAGAATCCCTCTCCCTTTTCTTCTCTGCCTCTCTCTCTCTGTACTTCTTTATAACCTCAACTCTCAACTCAACTATACGCTAGCTGCTGGAAATCATTGTCGAGAACGCTACCGCCGTGCAGCAGCATCGCGTACAACTATATTCTTTCTCTCGTACACATCACCGCCACCACCGCCATCACCAGCACAACCACCCACCCACATACACGCACACACAGCTATGCCTACTCATCCAAAGCCCCCACCCTCTCCCACATCACGGGATGGCGAGAGAGAGAGAGAGAGAGAGAGAGTCGACGTCCGGGCCCGAGTTTGAGCGCGCAGTGGTTCGTTCACCTCACAACTCTCCCACCCTCTGGTACACCCACTCCCACCCTCCGCACAACCCGCACACACACACGCAGAGGCAGCGTTCAACTCCTCACCACCGTCTCTCGTTCACTGATGGCAAGGTATATAGGCTAGGCGCGCACACTCACACACACGGACAAACCAGAGAGGCACAGAGAAGCGACACCGCAGAGGATCCCCGCGTCGCTATCAATCCAGTTTCTTGGCTTATATGCTAACCTTGCGGGAGAAGAAACAGCCAGTGCCGCCCCGGTCGCACATTATCGCACTCCGACGAGGCCACTCGCAACGACGATGCCCTGGGATATATCCTCCTTCGCGCGAGCTACCCCATGTTGGTTAATATGGCGGGAACACCGAGAGCCTATACATATATAGGCGAGAGAGCGAGCGAGTGGAGAGAGCCGCGCCGGTCGCACCGGATCCGAAACGTAAAACGAGGGAAAGGTGGACGGCGAGGGGTTGCGGACATGCGCAGAAGGGCTCGCGCGGCGCCGGCAGCCGGTGGTGTAGACTCGAACGAACGCCCGCGAGGGAGGTTGGGTATATGCTATCGACCCGTTCGTGTGACGTCACTCTCTTGCTCTCTCGCACCCTCGCTCTCTCGTTCTCTTACTCGTGCCCCTAGAAACCTCTCTCTCGCCCGATTATATCACTGTCTTGTTCTTACCTTGGCTAACGTACGATTCGTTGTACGCAGTACGTCCTCTCTCTCTTGCCCTATAATGAACATGCACATGTGCAGACCTGCACATGCATACTATATGCCTTATTCTTTTTCTTAGCTCCTTCTCAGGATTCTCTATCGCTAGCTCGCCCAATCCCATAAGCACTCACACACACCCACACAAACACACACACATGCTTTGTTCAACATTCGAATATATGTGCACTACCTCCTAGATGTGCTCACCTATATACGTACGTCCTCGAGTATGGGATTCACTCACGTAGAAGTTTAAGTACACCTACAGTCGCGCTCACACATACACAGGCCATGTAAGACAGTCGGATGCACGTGCACGTGTGCGCATATACTTTATCGGTTTAACGTCTGTGTGTCTAATGTCAAGGAGTATGCGTGTGTGTGTGCGCGCGCTCGAGTGGCTGGGTATATAAGTATGTATACTCAGGTGCAGCTCGTTCAAACGCACACCTCCATACGTTCGCACATGTAATTTTCGGTCCAACGTGTGTTTGCACAATATAACACCCCCGTACGAATTCATATATTTATGCTAAGATGCGGGTGTGCATGGCAAGCTTTATACACACACCTCGTATATGCACACACGCGTGGCCGCGCACTGGGATATAAACACATTCGGTCGTGTAGGCCATAGGCCGGCACGTGTAAGTGCTTACGAGGAAAAATGTAGTTGACCTTATACTGGAATTGTAGCTTTTGCCGAGCGAGAAAAAGACAAACACAGCGACTGGTACTCCTGAGTTGCTACAATCGTAATATTTGCGCTGCAGTTGAGTGTACGGTGCTAATCGAGATGTGTGATACAGTAACTAGAGTGAAAAGTCAAATCCACAGCGAGGAATGATTCTATCGAATTTGTATGTCATGTTTGTGGTCTGTCGCTCGAGTCGAATGGATTGCCAACGCACACCACAAAATGTATATTTAATGATCGACTGACTCCCTCCTCGTCCAATATACCAAAGCTCGCATATATTTGAACACCGCGGTAACTTCCAACTTCGCAACTTCGCAACTCCTGCTACAGCAAAGGCTCTTCCAAATACTTACATTCTTTGGGCTCAGCGAAGCGTCCAAAGTATAATCATCCGGACAAATATAAATAGCTGAAAGCCCCAACAATGCCAAGAGACGCAGCACCCCCCTCTACCCTCTCGACGACGACTCTCGCACCCTCGCCAACACGTGTAGACATTTATTTTTGTGCGTAACCTTCGCGCATTAACGCTCGTCCAGTATTTCCTCTTTACGCATGGACTGCATCATCTCCCAACTAAAGCCTCACCGATTTCGATGCTTCTCCTTCCCCCGACCGTAACTTTTATCTTTTCTCCTTAGCACAGGAAAATCCCCCTCTCTCTCTTTCTCCTGCCTTTATTATAAATGTCGCATTACGCTGCTCTCGATCTACCAGCTTTGTTTTCTCGGTATACTATACATATTTTCTTGACAGTTTCTGGCACCTTACTCTTCATCTTCCTCTCTCTGCTTCTCCCTATCCCTCTCCCTCCCTTTCTCGTGTTTTTCTGTCTTTGCATTCTCCTTTTGCCCTCTTGAGCCTGACTGTGCAGACCGCGAGACACATTGGGGCGAAAAAGTGCGAGTGCTCGATTGTTATTTAAGCGAGTGCAGGCGCTACAGCGGCAGCTCGTCGTTACATTGAAAAATTCAATTACCGAGCGGCCAGCACCTTTGGGCGCCTTGTAATTTAATTTTCTCCACCTTGTGCAGTATATCGATTTTCTCTCTCTCTCTCTCTCTCTCTCTCTCTCTCTCTCTCGCTCACCGGTGAGCGCATATATAGTCCTTTCACAATCGCACGACGTCCTTCTACCCCTTTTTCTCTTCGCTCCCCCTCCCCCTCCGCTTATTCCCTCCTCAATTTTCTTTTGCGACCTATAGATATATAGAGGTGTGTATAGGGTTTGGTGCTCGACTACTTGCAGCCTAAGTTAATTGCTTTTCTTTCCATTGTTTCTGTCGATTGCCTCCCGAACTTTTGGCCTTTTTCGCTTCCCACTGCAGTTCGCGTGCGATTTATCATGTAGGTAAACTTGAAATTCGATGAATTCTTTTCGTTATGCGCCCGGCTCCGAGTAAGTAAATATCAGAATGGCAGAGGTGCAGGAGGGAAAGGAGAGAGCAACGACGATTCAGCAGATTGCGCCTGATTTATATATCGTCCGTCTCTTATTCAGATTCAGCGAAAAAACTTTTCTTACCACCGATGCGATGCTGCATACTCTCTCGTCTACTCGACTCCAATCGGATGCGACGGGAATGGATCCTTGCTCCCCCCCCCTCTCTCTCTCTCTCTCTCTCTCTCTCTCTCTCTGTCCCTCCCTCTCCTTTCCTCGACGAATTACGCTCCGTGGAAAACGAGCAGAGCATAAAAATTGTCCTGGTTAGAAGAGAGAGAGAAAGAGAAGGAGGGAGACGTAACGATAAAAGTAAGCGGCGACGGTATACATAGAAATGTGGCTGGTATCTAGACGGCGCAGAGGCTCTGCGTGTGCTTTTTCAGAAAGAAAATGGAAATATACTTATTTTGTTTGCAAAAAATTCATTTTATACGGTTCCATAGCAAATTATTGGAAACTATTCGAGAATATTGTTAGAAGATATATTTTAAGCTATAATAATTCTCCTTAAATTATAAATGTAATTGAAATTTAGTCCTTTTATGAAAGAAATAAAAAGACTATTTAACCACCGTGCAATCTTTTTTTTGTCGTTACTGTTCAAAACTGTAAAAACTAGAAAACAAAGATATGAACCTTCCCCACTTCGATATTCATGAAAAAAAATAAGAACTCAAGTAAATAAACCGTCTTACTTCAAGAAAACTTCATTCAAAAGTTCTTTTAGAATGTTTCAACTCAATATGTTAAGTAAAGAAAGTGCATTTTTAGTAAGAAATGACAATTAGTAAGGACCACTTTTTAGAAAAAGTACTTCATTCAAATATGCAAGTTACTGGGGATCAAACTTTTCCGAAGAGCATTGTCATACATTGAGAATCTCAATGCCCCTTTTTTGAAGTTTCAAAAGAGTAGCCAAATTTTATCCGCACTTCAAACCGAATACGAACCCAGTTTTACGTAAACGCGGAGTGTATATATACGTGAAAGTTTATCTTGCCCCGACCATCTATTCAACTTAAAACTTGCACCACATAAAATCCATGTTTTGAACACCCAAGAGATCGCAAAGATAGATTCTACACTCGAGTGTATATTCAACCAAAGTCTCTGAATACGTATATTCACCATTGGAAAATGTATTGGAAGTAGTAAAACTGTGCAGTCCATTCAAAAATAAGCATAACACACTACTTTTTATCTAAAAAGTAAAAAAGTCCCCGAGCGCGGTGAAAAATTACCTGCTAGCTTTCCATCTATTTTCAAGCCTCCTCTCCAAACCAAAAAGAAATGAAACTTTCGAAATTCCGATCAATTAGAATGCCTGCAGTCCAAACAACGATTCGCAGAGCTTTGAAATTCTCCGCACATGAAATCCTCACGACGGCCCACGAAGAAGTAAAAAGATCTCGGTTGCATCATTCATCCGCTATTTGCAGTGGATTCGAATTGGTGTGTGACACGGGGCGATTCATCGCCTCGTCACGCTCCTACACCTCAGTCGTAGTACTAGTAGTAGTACGCACGTTCTAACGATTGCAAAACCGGTGGGGTGGGATCTAAAAGAGTGAGAGCGAGAGAGAGAGAGAGGGAAGCACGGACGCAGCGACGAGAGAGGGCAAGATCAAGTAGTAAAGGCCAATACGCAGGCGTACCCGACGGCGGCGGTGGCGGCGGCGGCGGCGACGGCGGCTCCCGCTGAGCTCGTGAATTAAAATTGACTCGAGCGCCAGCAGCGCCGCAGCCGCCGATACGTGGAGCGTTTGATTCGGCGCTTAACGGGCCTTTATTTCGACATACCTATGCGCGCTGCGGCTATGCTATTCTTTTCGGGACGTATTTGATCGGTGGGCTTGTTGTGGGGATGAGATCGAATTCGCGGAGCTTTATGGACTTGATGTACTTTTATTGACTGCTGCTCTGGATTTTGATTCTGGTGAAAAATGGATTATATGTATCGTTCCAGCTTCCTCACTTTTGTAGTGTTGATGTAAATTTGAGTACTTATAGGTACATTTTTATTAGCATTGTTCATTTAAGATTTTCTCACGATATAGGAGCTAAAAGTATAGATTAATGATATATCTGAAAAATTATACGTTTGTTATAAAAAATTCCAGTTCAAGATATATTTCTTATTTATCAATAATTTACTTTATTTTTATAAAACTTCTGGTTACTTCATTATTGACCACTTTAAAATGCTTTTCTTGGAGTCATGTATTTATATCCAGAATAGTGTAAGCTCGTTTAAGAGTCGAGTGATGATATGAAATAAATTTAGGTATTGACAGGGGTAATCTATTTTAGTGGATTTACTGAGATACAAAATTCATCATGATCCACTGTATGTAAGTTCCTAAATAATTTTTGCTGCTTATAAAAAAAAGCTTTCCTTTTTATAACCCAATTCAATCGATAATAAACTTTCATGCATCTACTATTAATTTATGTGAAATTATTGTGACTTATTTAAAATACATTGAGAAGAATGTGTTACGAACCTTGGTTCTATTTTTAGTATTTTCTGTTATGATTTAAAAAAGCACATTATCTAGAATTCACAAAATAATAATAGAAAACCATAACCATGTGTGATTCTTTTAAAATTTATTACGATAATGCAGAAAAGTACAATTAATATTTTATTCGTATCATTTTCTTCCATTCGATTCACTGAAATAAGCAAACAGCTAGGTTAGAAAATGAAATTGCCAGATTAATTTCAAGCCCGAGAAAACTCGAGGAAAACGAAACTCCGATCAAACCAGCTGATGCTTTAATAACAAGGCTACAGGAAGTAACAGAGTGGACTCATTCCGTAAGCACTTCAAGGAAAAAGAAACCCTTCTTATACTTCAATCAAAGCTTCAACGCACTCGTGGAAAATGCCACTGGAGCTGTAAACGCTCCTTTGTCCGAAGAAAATCAACGTATTATTCCAGGAACAGGCGAAGAAAAGTCAGTCGAGAGAGAAAAAGAAGGAAGGTGTATTTAAAACTTCCGCTGTAAGCGACAGGTCAAACCGAATCTCCATCGGGCGTATAGCAGCTTGCGAGTCGAGCGACGGAGAGAGAGAGAGAGAGAGAGAGAGAGAGAGAGAGAGAGAGAGAGGGAAAGGCGGTACACGAGCTACTCGGTACATAGACGATCGATCTATTTGCTTAAAAGGACCGATAACGATGACGTGACCATTAGTAACCTTGGAAACCATTAGCGTCGCGACCGGCGACTCTGTCTATGTGTGTGTGTACGTGTGTGCGCGTGTATGTATACACGTGCAAGTGCGGCAAAACTAATCATGTTCTCCCCGCAGCGACAAAACACTTATTAATAGCTGACTTGTGTTGCGACTCTGTTTGCCCGAATTAGAGGTCGAATTTTTTCGACGCTGATTGGTCTTTCTTCGATGATCGAGAGCGCTTCGAAAAAATGAAGAGAAAGAGAATGCTGATTTTTAGTTCCTGACTGTGGGAGAGGAGAGCATTTCGCTGAAAGAAGGACGAGAACGAAATTGTAGCGATTTTTGCCTCTGAGTGCGCCGTAAATGTTGGTTTTAGTGGGAAAAACTCTATCGGTTTTATGGATGAAAGTTTCTAAGGGAGCGTGTACTTTTTCAATTAGTCATCACGTCCGTGCCTATGTGTTACGTTAAAATTTCACTATAAACAGGAGTGTTTGCAGTGATTTTTACATGTGTTGAAACACTCAATTTGTCAAAGATTCTAACGAGTAAATGATCCCTTAAGTTGAGTTCCTCCTTTTAAACTTAGAAATAGAGAAGATGAAAATGTAATCTTATAAATAATGACATATATTTTATTAAGAATTAATGAAATAAAAATTTAACTACAACAAGTAACTAGAGTATAATGTAAGTATAGTGCAATTATTACTGGAGTAATAGATTATTGTATAAGATGTAATTTTAACCCATTAACGCCCAGAGGACACAATTTTGAGAGTTAAGTTTGAATTGTTGCTGTGCAATATGTGCATTGCTAAAATATTTTAAAATCATTACCCTTTATGTTTTCGAGGGTGCTCTTT
>UELV01176545.1:0-11529 GCA_900490015.1 Megastigmus stigmatizans | reverse complement strand
ACTTTAAGGTACTTGTAAAAAAAATTGCAAATGAAAATATTAATAAATAAAAAAGTTATAAACATTTTTGCCCACTGGGGTCTGAAATACCCCATGTGTCATTTATGTTATTATTTTGACGTGTGTCAGTTAAGGGTTAATTAAAAAGTTGTTCCTTTACTTTATTTTATATTTCATAATCTTCTTACTTCGTTCTAACAATATGTCGCTTGCGTTCTGTACCTGATACACTAGCGAGCCGTATAGCGTTGCCAAGCCACAGCCGCCGCTCTCTTTCACGGCTCTCAGCTGTTCGAAAATACAATTTCATAGCATTTTTCCAGAAGCGCTCATTTGAGAAAGAATACCGCTAGTGTATCTGAATTTTTTTTAGAATTATTCCTTTTATTAAGATTTATGATATATTCGTTTTTTAAAAAAATTCGAAGGTAACTTTCTTTACAATTAACGAAAATATGTTTTCTTTACAAGCACAGGATAGGATTCCCATGTTAAAACGTCAAACTTTGATATGCTCTATCGTCATTTTTAGTACCGCTTCACTTAAAACCTATGACGTCACTCCTTGAAAAATTAAATTTATATACACAATAGTCTAAAAACAATTTACAGCAAGGTTGCGCAAGCATTTAAACCATTCTTTCTTTAAATTCCATTTTTCCACAGGCTCATATGTCGCTTAACCTATGTTTAACATTAATTCAATCTAGGCTGAGGAGGTATCTCCTCAAACCAGTTTTGAACCTGCTGAATGGTGTTTGATCACGAATTTCAGCAGGTAGAGAGTTCCATAAATGCGCACCCTGCACTTGGAAGGTGTTGTTTCCCACAGTGGTACGCATTCGGGGAATTGCGAGATCTTTTATTTCTCACCTAGCGGTAGCTCTGGGCACATATCTAGTCAAGAGATATTCTAGGTATTCTGGTGAAGGCTTACGCATAATTTTGTACATAAGTACTCCAATAAAATATTTTCTCCCTGTGTCAGTGCGCAGCTAGCCCAGATAAGCCTTATGGGGAAAAATGTGCTCATCTCTTCTAATACCCAGTATATATCTCACACATGAATTCTGTAGTACCTATAGTCGATTTCTCAGCACCTAAGAGGCGTCGAGAAAAACCACCGAGGAGTAGTCTAGATGAGAGAATAACAAGACTGTTGCTAGTTGTTTACTCAATGCCTCAGTAGTGTACCGGCGGAAAAATCTCAAACCGTAATCATTTGTAATCATATCCTAACTTACCTAGACATTGGACAATTTTCAAAGTCATCTATTATGCTTAGGTGTAGGGATATTTTCAATCTTCATATTTCTATGGAACCGAAAAAACTCAGAAAAAGATGGTACATAGTTTATAATACTCCATAGAAAGAGTGTAGAAGTTATAAAATTTTGGTTTTTGTGATTTTCTAAAATTTTTTAATAGTTTGCCATAAATCAAATATTTCTTTTAGACACCTGTTAATTTCACAAAATTAACCCATTAAGGGCGGGACGAATAATTTTTTCATACTATTTTCAACAGATTCGTTTACTATGATAACGGTTCTATAAAAAGTTATGTAGTCAGAATTTCAAGAAAATGCATATTAAAAAAGTTATAATTGTTTATTTAACAAAAAACATGAAATTACGAGTGAATTTTTTTTTCATTTGGTATTTTTGCATCGAGCCCTTGATGGATTTCTGTGGTTAGAGTAATTTTTGTGCCCATCGAGCCTCACCTTTAAAGCTTCGTCGATATTTTTCGATTCCATTCATTAGAAGCCGAGATATATCAATTTAAGTGTTTGAAGTAATATAAAATTCCGTAATTCTTAATTATGTAGTATACATAAATTTTTTCTATGACTCTCGTTAATTGATTTAGAAAGCTTGCATTATAAGCTTTAATTTCATTTTTTAGTCGACTCTGTACGATTTTTTGAAACCAAGATATTGAAATTTGAAGATTTGATAATCTTCAAATCTTCAATGAAAACTACAAACCTGCAAGTTTTCATGTTAGTGCAAAGCATGGAAATATCAAAACATGAGTTTGCATTTCTAGCGTACATTTTCGTGCAAATAGTTAAAGTTAATATGTTTATTTACATTTATTAGCATCGTAGAAAATGGTAATGGTAAAAAGTAGTAAGTATATTTCAAAGTACTCGATAGAGATGTCTAAATATTGCAGTTCAAGTAGTATTTATATCGTTTATCCATGGGTTTTTAAATTTTAAGGCGAGGCAGCATACTATTTTATACCATAATCGTAATCAACGGTCAAAAAACCCTAATAAACTGAATTTTCCTGTGATTTTGATATCCGATTGAAAATGTCCATATAGATTTCTCGCAGATTTCTATACGGAATCCATATTGAATCCATACACAATCTATACTGAATTCATATGGTAATCCATCTAAAATTACATCCTGGATTCCACATGAAATTCATACGAATTCCATATAGATACCATATGGAACCTATATGGATTTCACCTTGAATCCGCGTGGATTTCTAGATGGAATTCCAGGTTCTAGATTTTTGGAATTAATTATAACACCCAAACTGGGGACCTTTTTTGAATTTAATTGTAATATTGAAAATTGGAATGTTAAAGCTTATTCTCCATTTTAGATGTTATCATCCTCATGCTAACACCAAAGATGGTCACCAAACCTACGTGAACTGCCAACTTTAGTAATTGACTTAAAAAATCTAGGACCTGAAATTATATCTTGAAATCCAAGTGGATTCAAGGTGGAATCCATATAGATTCGTTATAGAATCAATATGTAATCTGTATGGATTAGTAACGTCCTGATGGGCGCACACAAAGATTTAATTTAAATAATCTCCTTTTTGATCTAAACTCTCGTCCAATAATCGGGGCTGGAGAACGTTGCTAATTGACTGCTGTCTCTTGCCTTTGCTTAACAATCGCGAGGAAGTCTTCTACTCTAGCTATTTTTAACGTTTAATATAACTGAAGCTGATTCACCAAACAGACCAGGTTTCCCCGTTCAAGATTGGTGAACTCCAAATCCCTACACGCCAAGAAGACCAGCTTTCCCCGTTCAAGAATGGCGGCTATGCTAAACTTGCTATCCAAGAGGGCCGTTCCTCGTTGGTAGGTCAATTTAAATCTAAAGACTTCCAAATAAAGATTTTATTCACGCAAACATGCAGTATAACGCGGACTATATTTTCAAATACAATACTTTACTTTGAATAACCTTTTTATCCCTTCTCGCTTCTGCTCCTGTTGTTTCTGCTTTTCCTATTGTTTCTGTAGATAGGTGGTGGGATAATTCACAACACTCGTTTCGATGTACATATATTCTTACAATTCACTTTTATTTAGCACTTATAATTTCTCTCCTACAATTCACGTTTTACTTCCGACTATAATTCCTTTTGCAATTCACGTTTTTCACTTATAATTTTTCTTCACAAATTTCACGTTTTATTTTCGCTTATAACTCCTTTAGCAATTCACGTTTTTCACTTATAATTTTTCTTTACAAATTTCACGTTTTTCACTTATAATTCGTTTACTAATATTTCCCTTTAGAGTTGCCCTGTGCGCGCTCTTTTCTGAACTAGCTTACTCCATGGTTCCTGTGTACTCTCTCATCTATCAGGATTCCGAGGTGCAGCACATCACCTCTGGATCCTCTCCCGTTTCCCTCTCTTCTTATGTCGAGCAGTTTGCGTTTTCCAAACCTTATATACAGAAATGGTGAAAACAACATCATTAGCTAAGGATAGGTAATAATGTGCTCCCAACAGAGGCTCTGGGTTTTCCTAATCTCTGGCTAGATCTTTATACTGATACCGAAGGGTCAGCGGACAGCCTAAACATTAATCGTTTTATTATGTTCGCCTAAGTAATATCGCGCAACTGCTCTTCTATCTAAGCTATTGTTTGCGTTCGTCTGGAAAATGTAATCTGTCTTAATGTCTGGGTTTTCTAGTCCCAGCTACTTAAGTCTACGCAAAATCTAAACTTACAAAGAAAACAGCGGAGAATTCTTGAGCGAAAATCTTCCCTTGCTTTCTGTTTCTTATTTGTTACTCTACATTATTTTAACGGACCGTAGGACGTCACAGATTCAATGTGGAATCCAGGATGTAATTTCAGGTGGATTAATATATGGATTCAGTTTGGATTCCGTATGGATTCTGCGAGAAATCCATGTGAAGTCCATATGGACATCTTCAACTGGGTATCAAACTCAAGGGAAAATCAGTATATTAAAAGTTTTGACCGTTGATTACGATTACGGTATTCAATAGTATACATACAAAAATCCAGATAGATTCGGTATGGGTATTTTCAGCCGGGTAGTAAAATGTGTAATATCCAGCTAAATCGGCAACAGGGGTCCTAGGACTGAATCCTATGGAACACCCGAACTTGTATCAAGCCATGATACTCAAGTTACTAATAAAAACACCTTGTGCTCTCCCTGAAAGATACGAGTTGATCTAAAATAGTGCAGCCCTGGAAAACCCCATCAATCTCAGCTTATAAAAAAGACAAGTGATATCGTGTCGAATGCCTTACTGAAGTCGAAGAGTAAAAGTACAGTCATACGTTTCTTGTCGATACCTGTTCTTATTTGGTCTGTAAGTTTGAGTAGTGCAGTCTGAGTTGAATGATGCTTACGAAAACCAGTCTGTTTTGAGTCTAGCAACCCTCCTTCTGAAAGATACTCCTAAATCTAGTCATGCACGATCTTTTCCAGCACCTTCGAAAGTAAACTAAGCAAGGCGATTGAACGAAAGTCCGTGAGCGATATCAGTGCTGTCTTTTTTTAAGAGGCCTTACCTTTGCTTTTTTCCATAGGGCTGGAAAGACACCCCTGCGTAGAGAGGAATTGAATAGTTTCACCAAGAACTTCCCTATGATAGGGAGGGCCTTAATGATCACACTTTGATGAATGTCATCCTCTCCTCGCGTCTGTGATGAAAAGTGTGAGATGGCAAGAACCGCATCTGCTGTGGTTACCTGCTTACATGAAAAACCGCCTTCCTGCGCGCCCTGAATAATTCTTGCCCTCTCCTCACTGTCGTCTCGATTAGAGACCGACACCCCGGCAAAATGCTCATTTAGTTGCTCCGGAATAAAACTATTCAAATCCTCTTTCTACTTGGGGGGAGTCCCAAGTCCCTCAACTCTTTCCATACATTCCCATTTTCAAGAGCATCAAATAAACGGTTGTTATAATAATTCGTCCGAGCATCGTCTGTTATTTTGTTAGAAAAATTCCTCAAGCTCAAGAATTCCAATGGAACGCAATGAAGACTCCACTGTTCATGTCCGTTAGTAACGTCGATAAACAGTGCCCTGTTTTTTGTTTAGCTGGTCTATCTCCGCATTAATTCATGGTAGTTTGCCCTTTCTGGGTACAAATCTTTTCTCCGGTGCCAGCTCACTACCTGCTGTTATGAGATTATTACAGAGACAGACCAGGACAACCTTACTATCACAGTTATCATCGTTTAGCACCGACCAGTCACAGCAAGACAAATATTCTACCAGCGAATTGGATAGACTATGCTTAAAATCCCGATAAACAAATGTGTCATTTTTCACCGGTTGCACATGACATAAAATGCTAACCTCGATGATGTTATGCTTACTGTGAAATCTAGCTGGTACGTTTTGTTTGTCTGCGATAGTATCACTGTTATCGACAAAAATGATGTATATCCGTGTGCGAGATGTGGGCGTATGATGTGTGGGACCATGCTGGACCAACTGTGGCGAAAGCTCTGCTAAAAGTTTGCGAACAAACTTAGCGCCACCGCTTTGTTTAAGGAGATCGGCATACAGATCTTCCACGATAATCTTATGACTGTTATCAAAATATAATGTTCGCAATCTATCCAACAGATCCGAATCCTTTATATAAGGTATTTTTGATGGCCTGTAAGTGATTGTAACAAAAATAGGTGCAGAGTCGCCCTCCTAAATACTGTAAAAAATATATTCAGGTTTCATTTGCAGCCCTTTTCCTTCCGCTTTTGATGTTGCTAAGAGCGTATATTTTAGTTTTTTTTCTATGTATAGGGCAATTCCATCCCCATTAATATTGCTGTCCTGCCTTTAGAGCTTATAACCTGGGATCTGAATAACGTCATCCGAGACAGTTGGGTCCAGCCACGTTTCCGCTATCCAAAGCAGATGGTCGGAGGAGTTGGCATGAAGTTGTTGACGGATCTGCCCAATGTGTGCTTTAAGTGAGTTCACATTGACAAAACCCGCTCGCAAGACCACTTCTCCCTTTTTGCAGCCTCCAAAAGATTCTCCTTCCAGACACGCTTTCTTACTATTGATTTTAATTTTTTCATTGTCTTTTTTTGCTATTTTTATTTTATTTTTCACCTCTTTACTACCGCAATTTTCTTTCTTGTTTCCTATTTTTAACTCTATATTTTCTATATTTACTAAATTTTCTTCATTTTCTTCATTTTCGTTTTCTTTACTTGAAATAACTTTTACTTGAATAACTAACAGAGAGAGAGAGAGAGAGAGAGAGAGAGAGAGAGAGAGAGAGAGAGAGAGAAAGAGAGAGTTATCCTATGGTGTAAATGAATACCGACACTAGTCTTATGTATAATAGTGATTCCTTCTTTACGAACGAGGCTGATTTCTAAGGGATCCAACCCTATCGGGGGAATACTCACTAGCTGACCGTCGTTTCATATGAAGGAACATTATTCGCTACTATAATAATTTTGAAAATTTACAGATTGTCACTTTCTTCTAAAGCAAGGTTTGGTGTGTTACTTCTAAAGAAAGGATCCATATTTTGTATTCGTACGTTGTTTTGGGTGATAATCTCCAACGTATTATAATTCAATTCTTTTTACCGAAATCCAGATTCGTAATAAGACGTTGTTCTGGATATTAAATTTTATATAGCGGAAAGGAACTTGTAGAATGTCTAAAAATAATGAATATGAAAGAATTCCAATTTTGGGGTGTCTAGAAAAGCGCAATGAACACTATTGACGCCAAACACTGTATACCAAGATAATTTTATAGAATAACACTTGATTCATTTTACTTCGTGTACATGTCAGATATACATATATCGGAAGTGGGGCTCATGTGGCTATGCTTTGCAAAGAATTTACTTATTCTTATGATGTTTTGTGTATACAGCTTGTGATGGGTCATGATACTCACCACGATGAGTGGCTTCGATATAAATTGACTGGTTCCCTCGCAATTACATAAGTATTATGGATGTCGGAGATTTAGTTTCAATAAAAACCATAAAAACCCGCAGATAGTACTCAGTGCAAACTAAAAAAATTGATCGGCTAAGTAGCAAATATGCGTCGTAAACGTTTTGACGAATCGGTAATACTTCTTATATGAATCCGTATAAATTTTAAAACATCTTCTACATTTACTATTAAAAACAGGTCAAAGATTTTGAAAAATAGTATTTCTCGTTCCAAGGCCATAATAAGCGAATTCACGGCTCGAGTATTGCGCGATCACACGAGGTTACGAAATCTTACGGCTTTGTGACGAACAATTTTTTTGAGATCCTAGCCGTATTGAATTATAGGTCGCATATACAATTATCACTGGGCAGTTCTTCAAAATAAGACAGAATCTATCGATCTTTATCCAGTAAATAATTTAAACTCACATTTAGCTCTGTGGGGTGGGCTGCTTAAAACGTATACAGTTCAATAAACTCCACGATATGAGTATACGTAAATAAAATATGCAATGTATAAAAAGGGTTTATTATATGCCTTGGTCGTAAGGTGGAGAGTTTCGATGATGGCTTCTTCGTTGGATGAGGGAGGACACAGCGCTAACCCCACATCTAGCTCTCTACGAGCCTAGGGCCCTCTTTCGTTCGAGAGAGGACTGTGTAGTCAACGAATAGCCGAGGCTCTTATATGTTTTTTTTTTATGTGACCAGCCCAATAAGGACCGGCCGAGTAAAAATGCCTTAAAGCTTAAGGCGTCTAAGTTCCTTCAAACTCTTCTTTTGACTTCCCGACAAGGGGTGGTTGGAGAGGACCTTTATCGCCGGCTTCCTGCTCCCGGACACTGGTCTGGAGGGATGAATCGTCCGACGCTCTGTTATTAACTTAAGGATCTCTTCCTCCTCGGATTCAATGGCGGGGATACTTTTCCTCCTGGCGGCAGCAGCCTTCTTCCTCGCAGTGGTGACCAAATTCTCCCAGTAGAATACCGACTGTATGTCTGTCTGCGCTCCGGCGCTTGTAGATGGAATCCGCCGGCGTGGACTCGTCTGTATCCCGACGCTCGTTGAAGAGATCTGCCGACGTGGACTCGTCTGCACCCCCTTATGGATGTTTGTCAAACCCGGACTTCGTTTGGCTGCTCTGGTCCTGTCGCCCTCGCTGATGTTCTGCAGTGATCCAAGCGGCGTATCCCTGGGTCTTGATGAGTCGCTGGATGTCGTCCTCTGTCAATCGATACTCAGAGATCATGAGAGGAAGAAGAAAGGATGAGAAATGGCGGAAATCCAAAGGATAGGATTACAAAAGTGAAAGCGACTCAAGAGATTATTTAGACACAAAAAGATAATCTCTTTATTAAACTCTTTAGTGCAAAATCGTCTCCAGGAATAGGATCAAGTACAAGGAGTTCGGTGAGAAGCTCTGCCGAGAATCCTTCCGCGCCTACCTATATCTCTGAAGGAACACTTTTCCTTCCGCGTGTCGAGTGCTACTAAGGTTCCGCCGTCTAGCGCAGGTCAGGATATACGCATAAGCGCGTGGTATACAGGTTGCGCGTATTGTCTATATTAACATTAGCATTATAACAGGTTATACAATGAAATGTTGGAAAATGTAAAAAATTAACAAAAATAAAATGAGAGTATAAATTGCGTTTCGCCCCCGACTAACTACTGAGCTCATCAGTAAGATAACAGGTAGTCGTATCTTAGACGCAAATAAAATGAGAGTAAAAATTTACATTTTGGCGTCTAAAATACGATTACCTGTCACCTTACCGATGAGCCCAGCAGTTAGTTGAGGACGAATCGTAATTTCTACTCTCATTTTATTTTTGATATTTTTCAACATTTCATTGTATAACCCTTTTTATATATCGCATATTTTATTTATGTGTACTCATGTCGTGGAGTTTGTTGGACTGTATTCATTTTAAGCAGTGCACCTCACAGAGCTAAACATGAGTTTAAATATTGTGCTGGATGAAGACCAATAGATTCTTTTTTATTTTGAAGAAGTGCCTGGCGATAATTGTAGATGCAGCCTTTGATTCATTCAAAAGATTCGCATTAAATTTATTAAAGATTGTCATTGGATCACTTACATGCCTAAGTGTCTCCGGGGCTCACTTTTTTCGAAGCTTTTGCTCTAAGAAGTGTGCCAGAGAGATACATACATTCTTATTTAGTTATTTCATCTTTTGCACACTACATGGAAGCTGAAGTTTTGGCTCCTACTGGTGTTTTTATCACTTCCCTCGATATAGCAATCTCAAACCGGTTTACAATTTTGCATCCAAGGTACGATTACCTGAAATCTTACTGATGAGCCCAGCAGTTAGTGGGGGAAGGGGGGGGGGGCGAAACGCAATTTCTACTGCCATTTTATTTTTGATAATTTTTTATATTTTCCAACATTTATATATCGCATATTTTATTTTGTTATACTCAACTCGTGACGTTTGTTGGACTGTATACGTTTTAAGCAGCCCACCTCACAGAGCTAAATATGAGTTTCAATTTTGTGCTGGATGAAGATCGATAGGTTCTTTCATATTTATCAACATATTCAATTTATTAATGCAAAATGGTTCATTTCACAATTTATTTTATTTTACGGCTATGATATCGAAATATCTATTTACGAGTTATTATTTAACTGTCTTTTACGAATTATAATGAATGATTACTTAGGCACATTAAAAAGGTGGTCTGTTACAATAATTAGACCTATATGCAGGGCTAATACCAAGTTTTTGGCGATTTAAAATGTACTGGTGAATGATATAGCAACTTCAAATTCTGATTTTTATTTAGCGCATCAAAATTATTATACATAATGCTGATATTTTCCAAAGCGAGACTATACTGTACTTGCTATATACACTTGACGTATTAAACAAAAAAACAAATGGATGATGAAGCAATTCTGTACTTAGATTCGAATTCAGCGTACTAAAATACAGATAGATCTGGTCTTCCTCTCATGTAAATTTGGTCCAGATCCGGGTAAACATTTAGCCCGGTTTAGGCATGTAATGTGGTTTAGGTCCGGCCCGGGTCTGGTCGAGTCCGGCCAGAGTTTGACGGATTCGGCCCGGACCTTTAAGTCGTAACTTTGCCATAAGTTTGATCGGAACAAAATGGCAAAATAGTTATTTGTGGTAAAGCTACGGGAAAAAGTCCGGGCCGGATACGTCAAACTCCGGCCGGACTTGACTGAATCCGGGCCGGACGTCAACCGCATTACATGCTAAAATAGGTTCCGGATAAAAATCTTATGGCACCGGAACCGGTCCGAATTTATACCGGGAGGGCCTTTTTAATCGGGCAGTTAATGCAAGAGAGAAAAAGCGCGTAAGTGCGTTTAATGTAAAGACGCATCGCGGCAGCCGCTTGCAGGTTGTAACCTCTCTAAATAAGGTTAGAACTCGTATACGCCTGCGTGCATATATTTGGGTATAAATAAACATAAGATTATTTTCTGGGACTTTTGCAGATATGTAAGAGTGTTTTCTGGGACGCGACGTAGTTTCACAAAAGTCTCAGAAGCCATAATATTTAAAAAGTATATCTGGGATCATTAAGTCAGATCTATAATGAGATTATTTCTCTAGTTCTAGGCGTTGAGCGGGAATATATGTGTCTTTTCTAAAAATAGTGTTCTAATAAAAAGCGGGCGCCGCAGGCGTTTCATGCGGGACAGGGGGTTATGGGGTTTTAGATTATTATATTACCGAAATCCTGTTATTGTAGAAGACGGTATAGTTATATATATTGGATATATATATATTAGGTGCACAACTTTGCTTCCGCCGATTTTTTCGAAAATTTGAGGCTTTATTCTGAAAAAGTGATTAGCTGTTTATGATTCAAAGTACTATCCGTCACTAGCCACTACTTTTTGCCATCTTTCGGGTAATTGTCGGATACCATCTCGAAAAAACGATGCGTCTTTTGAGGCGATCCACAAATCGATCCATTCTTTGACTTCTTCATAAGAATGGAAATGCTGCTCAGCTAGGCCATGTGCCATCGATCGGAACAAATGGTAGTCGGAAGGAGCAATGTCTGGAGAGTACGGCGGGTGGGGTAAGACTTCCCATTTTAAGTATGTCTTGACGGGTTTTGCGACATGTGGCCGAGCATTGTCATGTTGCAGGATAACTTTATCGTGTCTCTCTTGATACTGTGGCCGTTTCTCCTTCAATGCTCGACTCAAACGCATCAATTGCGTTCGATACCGATCCCCTGTAATAGTTTCACTCGGTTTCAACAGCTCATAATACACCAC
>UELV01176544.1:0-61746 GCA_900490015.1 Megastigmus stigmatizans | reverse complement strand
GTGTGTGTGTGTGTGTGTGTGTGTGTGTGTGTGTGTGTGTGTGTGTGTGTGTGTGTGTGTGTACGATGGAGGAAAAAACCTCGCGATATAGAGGATATAAGTCGAGACGAGAAAGAGGAAGGAAATCTCATGGACGTGTACAGCGACGTTATGCACGTATATGCACCAAGTGTGTGATTGTAGCGCGCAGGTAACTTTCACCGCATCGTGTCACGCGCGATCAAGTGCTCGCAAATAATATTCGAGACTCTTTCCGCTATATATATCACGGCATACGCGTGTATTTAATAAGAGCGTGAATTTTGCAAAAATGATTTTTGAGAACGCACGTGAAGTCGAGACTTCAACATATGCGTCGGTGATAAATTAAAAGTCACTAATAAAATTTTTATATACATGAATCAATTATAAATGTTTTGCATAATGCACATCGCGAGTCTTTGAATAACTGAAAGCTTAAAGCGCCGAAACTGTCACGTACGCCCCAATTAATGAATGCGCGAAAAATTACAGATCCAATATTTCTCAAGGGTTAATACTGCAGATTGATGGGTATACGTGCACTCGACCGGTCTAAATTAAATTAACGATCAACACTCCGAAACGCACAAGAAATAAGCAATAAAATGAAATTCCAACACTATAATCACCAAAATCCTATATAGAAATTCGTAATTTATTTCGTGATCTACTTACAGGCAAATCCATAATTGTGCTTTCCCTCGAAACTGTTTACGAAGCAACTCAATGTATGTAAGTAGGTATATAGACGGCTTTAGGCGCGAACTTTCTCAGAAATGAACAGTCGAATCAACTCCCCATCAACGAGTCAATTGTCGCGACAACACCGCGATTGATATTGCGAGGAGACGATCGGTAGCGAACTGGAAAAAGGTCAGTGTCGCGGCTCGATTAAGGCGACGCACCCGTTCAATTGTGCGTTTTCGGCGCTGCTGCAGCGAGATGAGCTCGTGTTGTTTTGCGTGGGGGAGGAGAAGTTAAGGAGCGAGAGAGCGCGAGAGAGAGAGAGAGATCGAGGAGAAACGATACGCGCGACGTGCAGCGCGAAACTGAAAGTGTTTGTGCGGCTCGCTCTGACGCGAGTCTCCTAGAAGGAGCAAGTCATGCGAGAGCGCTCGGCATTCTCTGTGTGCGTGTCTCTATGTGTATGTGTGTATAGTCATCGAGGCGCCAAGAGTGGCTGAGAATTGAATTGAAAACGTGATCTCTTTGGAGCGAGGCAAGAAAAGTATCGCGAACCTGCCGGTCGTGGTATGTAACGCGGAAATTCAATCTTTCGGGGAATTCCCCCGTGTCGCGCGGTGCCGATGGTTTCGAGGGTGAATATAATGTAAGTAATTATATATTATGGGTTTCCTGGTGTGTTGGACTGCGCTGAGAGTGAGTTTCAGTTTTTGCATTGTCAGTTTTTAGTTTATGTAGATTTATCAAAAATTGAATGAAAAATTTAAGTTTTATTACTTACGTTTATTTTTTAAATTAATAAATGAACTCAATAAAAATAACCGGGCTTCCTAACTCATGCACAGGTGGATTGATATATTTTATATTCAGTTATAGAGTTTAACTGTTAATTTAAATCTAAAACTACAGTGAAATCAGTATCGATAATTTTCCAATATTTTCGATACTTGTATACTTCTTATTTTACATATTTATGTTCAATTTAATATTTTCTGAAATGAAGCACTAACTATTTTTTTGAATCTCTGAAAAAGTTAGAGAAGCTCCTATTGTAAAACTTTAAAAAAAAATTATTATAAACATAAGTATGCACCTATTTGTAGACTGCGACAATTGACCGGTCCGTCATTATGTTAATACAAACTGCTTTTATTAATTGTTCTTTCCATTACATTTTTATCTCATTCTGTGTTGTCATCTTTTTATTTTAAGGCGGCGACATATAAATATGTGTAACAATATTTCATAACAACTGTCTTATATTTGTAGTGGCCGAAAAGGCAATAAGAATATAAAATTAAAAAATAAGTACATTACAAATTTTCTGGTGCTATTAGTGTGTCATTCGAGGTATAATTATTAGATAATACGTAAAATCTACTGTACGGTTGCTAAAAGAAACACTAATCATATAGTTGAAGTAGGAAGATACGTAATGTTCTATACAATATTTTAATAAGTTAAATATACGTTTCAATAATATCATTTGTGAAACTAATTAATATTAAATTAATTAAAGTACTTTCCTGATGAAAAATTATACGAGTTCGATTGGTCAACATGTTAAATATATGGTAATGTTCTGGAACTATTATGTGAAAAATGGGTTTCTAATTGTCAAGTTTTTTTATTATTTTTCAATCACATAGAATATACTATTTATACAGAGCTACGCGATCAAAGATAATAGTGAAAATTCAAAATACCTAATAACAATGTACCTAAGTAATCTAGATATAAACTGGCTAGGAACTCCTTAACGTTTCTACCAAAGTTATAGTTTAAAAAATTGATAATTTAATTCTAATACTTGTTTTTCTATTTCGATTGAAGATAATTTTAGTACTTCTACGAACCACTACCCAATGCTAAAAAGTATTTTTGTCCTCTTTGACGTACGCACTATGCATATAGGTATTCCGACGATGAACAAATTTATATCCATTAAGGACCCATTCAGTATATGAAAATTGCACCACTTGAAAGAACATTAAAATTGAAATAGTCCACACCGTTATAGACTTCTAAAAATTGATAATGACAAAGTATGTTTTGTTGATTTTAAATAAAATTATTTTATGTAAAAAAAAGTATATTTAAATATATATACTTTTGTCACAACATCCTTCTACTGGGCATTGATATAATATTATCAATGGTACTCAATGCACTTAATGCAAGACAATGCACATTTTGACATATTTAAAAAGTAATTTCTCGCTATTGAATCCAGTTGTAAAGTGGAATTGCGAAAAAAATACACTATTACGAGAGACACGTGTAACGAGAACAAGAAACAGGTCGACATAAGAAGTGGGCACTAATGACAAAAAAGCTTGATGCGATGAAAAGTGCATCATACAGAACGCGGAGATTAAAGCATCGAGACCTGCCACGTTATCGAATATCTTATGTAATTTGACGGAAACACTTTTGCGTTATTACGCAAAGTAATTGCGGGAAAGCGACAATTTTATATAACATCACATTGGGGGACAATTAAAATAGAGCGTATTCAAATTTTGTAGACTCTTTTTCTGATGCATACTTGAACGAACCTCTGGCCTGGCACATATGTCTTTTTTTTAAGTATAGGACCAATGAGGTAACGTTGTTTTCTTACCGAATCGCAGGTATAGATGTATAAAATGTGTATAAATTTTCGTAGGTGAATATTCGCAGTTTTAGTGTCTCATCAAAGAGATGTTTAACGCTGACTGATGCAGTAGAATAAATTAATTTGAGTACTTATGTTCTCAGCGCGAAGGTATTAATGAATCTCGTATATTTCGATGACACAATAGACACTGGTTATCGGCAAGATTTTCCAGATTACAACAGTTTTAAGCGGTTCATTGCTACCGTCTGCACATATATGAAAATATTATCGTTCGACCGAATTTGAATAGAAGTTTATTAAAGAAGAATTAGAGGCAAATAAATCATTTTGGATGCCTTAATAACACAATTAGATCTTTTAATAAGCTTTAAAGCTTCTCAAGGTATTCGTCTAAATATTTATAGGTATAAAAGGAAAACAATTTAACTTATACCTCATTATAATATAAATTAACAAATGTCTAGTGAATTCTTTTAAAAAATGTCTAGTGAATATTTATTTCAAGGAAAACATTCTTTCGGCTACGTTAATGATAGTACCTATATGAATAACTTTGTAAGTACTGCGTGTAACTACTGCAAAACGTTTGTAAATGATTATTCAATAAATGTCAAAAGATTATCTATAAACAAGTGTTTTAATTGAAATTCAAAAATACCGGTGGATTTAATGTATATGCGGAAGACACACAATCATGCCAACTAAATTCTGAGATATTAATAGGATCTTCCATCAAATCACGGTCTTTGTATTCTCATTACATATACTAAACACATCTTAAGAGAGCCAAACTATTTTATTCATCATAAGATGAAAACATAACCATTTCCATCAAGTACCTCTAAATTCAATTACAACAAATGTAAAGAGTAACCAACCGATTTCCACGCACGCAGACCGTGACCAGTTGACTTGCGGCAAACCCCGAACGAAATAAAAAAGCATCCCGAATGCAAATAATTAATCGCGATCTCTTGCTCTGTGAAATACGACTACCTATATACTCGACAGCGGCAAAGTCGACGAGCTCTATATACCTACTACGCGACGGAGAAGGTCGCCACGATGGAAGCGCCTACGTGATGAATTCCACCGTTTGCGGCCTCGTGAATATTCAGCGCATACGGGGTTGACGCGCAATCGTGGAAATTCAAATAAACCCCGCGTCTCGCTCTGTAACTTTACCTTATACACACGACACACACATACACATACCCATACACATGTGTGTTCCTTTATTGTTGAAACGATTGCTTACGCATCTTTCTTTCCTACGTGTCTGAGCGACGTTTTGTCGCGTTCGTGCGACTGATTGACGTTCGAAAAATGAGACTATGCGCCGAGGAAGTACAGAGCTGAATCGGCCGAGCCGAGCTGCTCTCGAGTCACAGGTGAATTATATTGTCATCAGGCACGCGACGTCGATGAAACTCTTTTTTCCGTGCATGCCGCAGAAGCAGTTATTCGCGGCAATTATAAATCTGTAAATTTATATTGAATTTGAAGATTTTGGAGAAGTGCATTTTGTTGCACAGGAATTGACTTTTTTTATTTCAAAAACAACAGTATAAGCAGTTTCTTTTATTATTTTTCATCCTAATATGTCATTTCCGTAAAAACTGTTTACCTACTGAATCATTGACAATTAAAATTTTCAAGACTTGACTATGAATTTTTACCTTCCATCGTAATGCTTAATTTGGATTGGTGAGTAAAGAATTATTGTGCGTGTAGTGTACGTAAAAATGATCTTAAGCGCTTTAAAAATGTACGATATGATCCTAATGTCTGCGCTCACGGTCAGTGTCTAGGTAGATGGCCTTAGAGCAGGACAGTGACCATGAAAAAAGTTGCGACACGTTGCAGGTATAAAAAACTTATGAATATCTTAGAACGGAATTTATTATTTTTTCAACCATGTATTAAAATTCAGATGAAGCATTAGAAATTTTGCGTTTAGTGCAAAAATTTGTTAAAAAACAGTCAAGTTCTGCTATAAAGACAAGCAGCAGATGTTCCTAACTGTTATTTTATTGACGTTCAATTTTACTTGAATTATAATTAAACCATTTACATAAAACAAGAAGATAAGCATTGAAATATGAACGAAAACAAAAATGTAAAAAAGGAGCTACACTAGACTTACAAGTACGTAACTTTATATAATAGCCTTCTATTATCGAGCCGGTAAGCTATTAATGCCAATTTTTACGATATTTATATTGTTAATCACTGCAGTTTCTATCAGTAATATATGCACCTTTATCATCAATAGTTTTCTACTTGATATACTTAATTTGTTCATGACAAAAGTCAAATATGTATTACATACATGCGAGGTACATTTAGGCTTCTCATATCTCATAGAGAAAAAAAAACATTATATTCGATGATTCAGCAAATAAAATTCTACTATTACGTAATTATCTATGAAACATTTGACAATATAAAAAATTGTTGTATCTTACATTGCATGATACTTCATTTTTAAATATATATATATGAGTATAATAAGCAGCCGATTGACGAGAAGTTATGTTAAAAGTAGACGAATAGTGAAATGACTAATACAGCATAAAAATGCTACTTAACAACATTAAAATAATTGCAGGTAACATTTTTTTTTCATTTTTATCTTTCATTTTAAATGAAAAGTTTATTGTTTTATTTAAAACAATAGAAAAATTAACTCATGGGTATATACTTTTCAAAAACCTGACTGAAATGTCGCAAAACTCATAAATTATACGAAAAACCGACGAAGTAGTGAAAATAACAGAGAAATGCCAACTATCGGTACGCAACGTCTATATAAAATTGACTGAAATGGAAAATAAAAACCCAGTCTCTGTAACTAAGTAATAATTATTTTATGTCTAATAAGAGATCAATGTTAAGGGAATGTGCTATAGGGCCAGTAGCTTCCTACCCTACCGTTAGAGTCCGTAATTTTTTATTGAACAAAATATATAAAGGTAGCGATTAATTTTTGGAAAAAACTCTCTGTTAACACCTCAGAAATGATGTTAACATTATGTGATTACAGTTTCATAAAATTCTATGCATAATTCACGGAGATTTTTGTCATCGAAATTTTCGGCGTCAAAAATCTCTGTTCCTTATAGACGGATTTTTATGAAACTGAAATCACATAATATTTACAACATTACCGAGGTGGTGATAGAGTTTTTTTTCGAAATTCAACGAAAAAAATAAGTTATCTACTATTATCTACGCGGTATATATAGATATACATGCTAGTGATGACAAAGGAGACGCCATATCGTTTTTCATTAGCATATATATTTTTAATTAAAAAGATTTTTGTCGTCGAAAATCCCGTGAATTCTGCATAGAATTTTATGAAACTGTAATCACATAATGTTTACATCTTTCCTGAGGTGTTAACAGAGAGATTTTCCAAAAATTAATCGCTACCTTTATATATTTTGTTCAATAAAACTACTGACTCTATAGGACATCCCTTTAACCACACATTTTATGGATTAAACGTTGCAAATATGTTGTTGACCTCAATTATTACATTAAATCGTGTCTTTGATTATAGAAAAACTCTTTATGGGTCAAGGGCTATAATAAAATCATAAATAAACAATTTATATACCTTATAAATAAATATTATTTCGATTGATGTTTTAATTTTTAAATACGTATTTTACCATTTTTTTTTGTACACTTTGCTGTTTTGAGTTTGGTTTTAATATGATGGTACTGATTGACGGGCTATAATTAGCAGTACTTTGTGTTGTAACAATGTGGTGAGAACACTGTAGACCTTTTATGTTTTCGTGTGATTAAAAAAATAAATTTTGGGCTACAATGTAATGTATGTACATACGTGCAGTATGTACTTCATACATTAAAATGTATGCCCATTTATGTCGATTTGCTTACCCAGATATGACAAACAGGTCAATAGCGAAATTGCAAGTTTCTCCTGGCCAATGGGGCATCCATAAAATCATGTATGGAATAGAAATAATTTTGTATTTCATATAAAGTTTATTTAATTTTTACCGATTCGAGCGTCAAACCCGTGACGCAGAGAAAGAAATCAACGGCTGTGCCCTGAACTTTGATCCTAGTTGCATTATTCAACATCACGACTGTACACCAAGCAAACCGAAACAGTTTCACTTGTTTTTCATTAAAAGCTCGAAACAAGTTTTGGCACCTGAAGTCGGGCTGTGCAAAAATATTTTTTCTAACGTTGACTCAAATACAGTTTGTTACGAAATATGCTCAGACAAAGTCGTTCTGCTGTAAGAAAGTATTTATAAAAAATTTTCAATTTATTATACATTATTAGATAAGTAAGTAACTAATCTTGAAAGAATAGATGAGGAAATTGGAAAGTTCAAAAAATAAATCTTGAACAATAAGATTTAAAGAATTGTTGATAATAATCGATGTTATCTGAGTGATAAGTCCATATAAACAAAAACCTGTGTAATGCAGACTTGCGCAAATGTTTGCGTTAATTTCTAAACTATTGCATGAAGCAGTCATTTAAAATGCTTGCCTCGAGGCATACCTAGATACTATTAAAGAAACATCCTTAACGATTATCTTAATGAATCATTAAAAATAGCAACTGCTACAGGAATGTGTTCGTACTACATCGGTTTCGGAGACTCGGAGAATTAAAAATCAATTGAATATCGATAAGATTAAATATTTTGAAACAAAATCCTCAAAATTAACAAACTTTACTTTAAATGGCACTCTTTAGGTAGTATACAATCAATAATATTTTACTGATTATATTTTCTGTTAAAATGGAACCTAATTATGAAAGTAATGCGGCAAGTGAAATTGTGCAACAAATATTGCAACGCTTAATGTTGTTGCTTTTTGAGACCGTAAAAACCAAAAGAATATACTTTCTATTCAATTTTATACTGGATATTTACAAAAAATTTACTAGAAAGTACAATTTTTATTTCACTGGCGAAAGCAATAATATTCGGAATCATGACTTTAGCTATGTGATTTTCTTCAAACAATAATTATTATTAATAATACCATAATTATTATTTTTATTTTTAGAAAATAGCATTAAAATATCACTACTTGTAAATCTTTTATTTTGTTTTGTTCTAAAATAGTTATAATACTTGTATTGTAAATCCGTGCTCACAAGGTGATCAGGGATGTAGGTCCCAGATTTTCTTGAAACTTTTAGGAATTGCAGTTTGTGCAAAATAATCAGACCCGTGTATCGGTGTTTGATTGAATAGATAGACTCTGAAAGTTAAGATATTCACCTCTCTTTATACAAGTAATGTATATCTATATCGATAACCGTATATATGTGTATGTGCGTACGCGCGCGTGGTTGTACATGTATGTGTGCAGATATTTTCTTTTGCAGTAAATATAGATGCCCCATCTAAAATATCTATCTGGATCCCCATCGAATTCACATGGATTTCAGCTGGAATCCAGATTGTGTTTTAGCAGGGTGTACACTAATGCATAAAACCAATATAGATTAGTGAAATACGAAATACGGAATACTGAAATACGGATCTTAATCTTCTGTATAAACAGTAAATCCTGAGTTTCATGGAAATCTAGAGCCCTCATTCCTAGTCATATCCTGATCAATGTTTAATATTCAGCTTTGGCTCGAAATTATCTTATGTACATATTTTTTTTATAAAATCTATGTACAAGGTATACCTATATATATTCTATAAGTATATCTATATTCATCCCATATTGGAAAAAGTTCTTTGCCCACGTGTTTCAATAACGTTATAATACGATGTTATAAGGACGTGTCTTCGTTAATGCTCCATTATCTTAAATAGATAAATCGTGTACTCTTCGAACATAATATTTACGGTATATCACAGTATACCTAAAAAGCAATTGCTTATCCAAAAGCGACTTTACTAAGTGATCAAACAGCTCCTTTATAAATCGACGATAGGTACATGCAGGATACATCTAATACTCAAAACAATCCAGACACGGTGTTGAAAAAAAAAGACAATTATAGCTGATACACAGCTGAAGTAACAAATAAGGAAATTTTAGCACCTGAAACTTTACGCAACCTTCGAAAAATCGCGCAACCAGATACTAACGATCTCTCCGATCGAGATCCCGATCAGATAAGTGTCGTATACGAAAAAAACCGCTCGCTATTCTTTCGGAACAAAAATACAAACGCCCTAAGAAAAGTATCGATTTTTAAACCACAACGGTTAACAAATATATAGCTCGAATATACCTTCTCCTATGGTACAGTTTACCTATAACAATCCGGTCAAAGCGGAAGAGAACCTCTCGATCGTACACACCGACGCGTCACCAACGCTCGCTTCACGCAAACTTTTTACACACGCACACTCTTCATGCGGCGCTCTTGCTTGTTGCAGATCGTCGACAACGACGACGACGACTCACGGCACGCGGCGACGACGACTGACTCCGCAAACCGACTCTCCCCGCCGCTTCGTGTACGCGCTGATTTTTTATTCCTCCCTCGCACACACGTGTAACACGAGCGCCGAGAACACGTAGATATGTACACATGTATATGTATACGTTTGCACACACGTACATCGTGGCACTCTCGCCTCGCGCATCGCGAGTCTGTGCGATTGCATTTTTTTTTCTCGCTCGCTCATTCCATCCGTTGCATCGCGCACTCGCGATTACGGTATCGCAAAATCGTGTGCAGATAGAGCGAGACAGAGGCGGCTGCAGCATTGCTGTATACCTATATACATATCTCGAGTACTTACCTTTTCAAGTGTAGATCGCCTTACAGCCTAGTGTGCCTGGTATAATATTGTCAACTCCGTTTCGCCTCGTCACTGACTTGCCTCGATTCTGCGTCTTATCGCGGCTGGACTAGCGGCTCTCCTCGGCGCCTTGTATATCACCAACTTCACTGGATCAACGCGACGGAATAAGACTCGCGCGGTCGCCTTCCACGTGTATACTCTCCTTCTCTCTATCCTTTTTCACTCGCTTCAGTGAGCTTCTTCGTGTGCACACACACACATGTCCATCTCGTCAGTCGGCACTCGTCCTTTTAAATATGCCTGTGTGTGACTGTGTGAGTGAATGAGAGAGAAAGAGAGAGAGAAAGGTATTAGGTATATATGTATATATATAGAAGAACGGAGCGTCGCGACGCCTGACCGATGCACGAATGCGCGGACCACGTATTAAAAAAAACAAGAGCGAGACTATAGACTAGGAGGCGAGTTGAGTGTGTTGCGAGCGCTAACTTAAACGCCGGATGCACGTATACAAGTGGAAGAGAGAAAAAGGTAGCATGAACTGAAGGGATCCAACGTTGTGTATATATATAGGTAGATACAGTCACTGGCTACTGCTAGTGCTGCTGCAACTGTAATGTACTATATCGCATCGGTGGACGTGTAGCGATCGAGAGTATCGAAGGCGTGGATTGGCTAGCACAAGTCTCGATGTCGGAACGCGCGGTTTCTTTTGACATTTTGAAAATGTCTATTGTCTTTGAGATGCACGGACTTGCAAGAAATTTTTTCATTTATTAAAACGGTGACTATTTATACTTTTTTACTGATAAAATTACTAATATTCTTATATTACTAAAATGTCGTGGAATAAAAAACTTATTACTAATTTTAAAAAAAGGACGTACATCGCATAAATAAATCGTTTTTTTACTGCGATGTGTCATTGTAACTATCAATTCATTAACGAGTAGGTAATTTATTCTAGCAAGTCGATTCGTTTATGTAAATTTTATTATAAATTACACGATCACTGTCAAAGCAAAAGAGACGATAGAAATACAAGTGCTATCGTTCCTCAAATTTAGCGACCGATTCTCAGAAGTGAATATGTCTAGTCTGCACACGTGTATCCGTATGAGCATCAGGTGTCACATTTACACGCGTGCGCTCTACGCTCACTTTGCATCTCTTCAACTGTGTATATATAGGTATATAAAATTAAAAGAAAAATCAGAATGTAGATAACTCCAACGCATTTTATATAGCCACGAAGTATGAGTGGCCAATAGGCAATTTGCCAATACAAGTGTCTTTCATGTTCACTTATGCGGAAAAGACTCATTATCTCACCATTTCAAAATGAATAAACATTTGATACTTTTAAAGGTATAGCTTGTAAAAATCTAATTATCTTTACGAGGTAGATTACTTATCTGAAGTTATTATTTTACTGTAGTACAATTGTACCTATCGCGAACAATTATTATGCGTTATACTTACATGGCAGTATAATAATTAATTTATTCAACATTTTAAAAGTTTAAAATGAAATTTTATTTTTATTTCTTTATTACAAAACGCTGCTCTATATCGTTTACATATTTCTGCTTACCTCCTATAGTATAAAACAACTTCAGGTAAAATGGTGTATTAAAATATTTTCTGTATAAATCCCTTAATAAAAATTTACATAGATCTAGATAGTTTTAGAAAGAAAATTTACAGTAATTAGCTTTCTTCATCTTAACAATAATACGCTGCATATCTTCCCCGCGCACGTATTTTATCTGTGAGATCGTTATTTTGACTTTGGAAAAATTATATACCTAGGTATCAATTTTTATTTATTTTGTCCCAATTTTATTCAGCTTATGAAGTAAATTATCAAAGCCGGCGTTTGTACCGTTATTTGCACCGTAAAAATATATGTTATTCAAAAGTATATGTGCAGTAATACTATTGGGTTACTGTTTACTCGTATCTTTATAACATTAATAGTGTTCATTATTACGTATACATTATTTTACATTACACTAATAAAAATCGCTTATCTTACTCGCTCTACTTAGATTCGCTTTAATACAATATCTTGAGATTCTGGGCATATCCCAGATGGAAGTGCAGGAAAGTAAAATAAAATATTACTTTTGCAATTCAATCAATAAGTGTTTCATTTTTATGTACGAAAAGTAGGAAAATCTTATTAATTATATAATGATTTGTAAATGTAAATGTGAATGCATGAGTAGCGGGTCTGACATACATTTGATAGTGTCGACTTTAGTAAAGATATTCAATTGAATTCAAAGTTAAAATCTAAGAAAATATACTTAATTTCTTTTAACTCCAAAATAACGATAATTCTAAAGATTAACATGAATAAGTATAAGTCAATCATTTCAATACAATACTTCGTTGTCAATGTAATCGTTAGTGTATAGTGCTAAATGAGTCAGCCTTGATTTTGGCAATTCGAACATTTGGGTAGTCTTCGCTCCTTCATCCGGACTTTCTTCGTTTCACGGTTCAGCTCTGAAACATTAATACAAAATTTACTATTTAAACAATAACGTTATCGACTATAAAATCGATTTGATTATGTCTTAGTCGATCGTATACAATCAAGCAACACAGACAATAACGACTAATCATAAAAAAAAAAAATAAAGAAAGTTGATCCGTAATAAAAATCTTTTTGTTTTCCGATACTTCCACGCACGTTCCAAATCGTACAATAGGTGCTTTCATAGTTTCTTTTTTTCAGAACAAAAAAAGAAGTTGCAACTGCCTGTGTATAAATTTTAACTGACGGAGATGACGCGTTGATGAGTGACATCATCTACGTAAGATTCATGACGCAGTGTTTGATCGGTCGGTTCCCCATGCATAGTAATTTTGAATATAATAGACACAAGCGACGCGCGATGAGAGCACGTGATTCGATGTTTCATTCAAATCGTCCAGCGAAACACGCCGCGTAATTCTTTAACGGCTATTCTTATATTTATTCACAATTCAAAATGCGCCACGCGCTCTTTCTTTCGTCTATATGTATACCCGTGAACAAGCACGATTCGAGTATATAAAGTTGAGCGGTGAGTTTTTCATTTTATCGTTTTGAAGCTCGCGTGCAGTTATAAATATCATTGAATTTTGACATTTCGAAAATCCTGTTAAGAGTTCATAGACTGTAGAGCTGTAATGACTGGAATATATGTCTTCTGACTTTACAGCTAATTCAGTTCACTTGTGTTTTAGCTTCGTATGTAAGTATGTAAATAAGAAGTTGTTTATCAATGGATGTTTATCGATTTCGAATATAGTTATTGTGTGAATATATAATTATTGCGAAATCGCTTTTCGAAATAAGAATATCGCGAAAGGTGTAAGTACATTGAATATTTACTATTTCTTATAGATGTTATATCAAGGGTCTAAGTTATGCAAATAATCACGAATAAATATACAATATAAAAAATTGTGGAGAACAATGTTCTCATAAAATACCTCAAGGTAATTATATCCGAATAGACGTACACAGCAATATTAAATAGTACAGTGATTATAAAGCACGAGCGAATTGGAAAGTCATTGTACCATAACGAATGTCATGTTTCTTTCATAAAATACACGTGCAGTAAAAATGAAAATAAATATATTTACGTTATAGAGTATGGAAATTATTGTACAACCACAGATGTCCAAATAAGCGAAGATCAATACAAAACCTTATCGCACCTGTCGTAATTCACAACTTTCAGCCTCTCGTTTATCTTTCAATAACATGCATATTGTACTCGAAATAAAAATAAAACGAGTTTATAAACAAAAAAAATTACTGGAATAACTTTTCTTTTTAATACACCGTACCGTAAAGTTGTTGGTTCACAGGTGTGTCAACGAACCCCTCGATGGCGCGTCGTGCGCGAGCGGAAAAAGGGAGACACGCGCTTTACGGGTATAGGTATTATGCGCAGAACACGTGGAAAAAGATAGAGACAGAGAGAGAGAGAGAGAGAGAGAGAGAGAGAGAGAGAGAGAGAGGGAGAGAGCGAGAGAGAGGTGGAAACAAAGAGAAAAAGACAAGAGAGTTTGAAGCGAAAATCCACGTACTAATTAAGTCGGAGCCAACGACTATCGGCTCGACGCGGGCACTCTGAACCTCGCGCAGGACGCTCGCGTTGAAGGCCAGCGCGGCAACTCGTGCGAATAGCTCCGGAACCCCGTCTCCGGTCCTGGCGGAAACCGCCCACAGCTCGGCCCTCATTCGGCGCGATATCTCCAGCGCCTTCTTCTCCACGATCTCGTACACCTGGTTGGACTGCGTTCACCGACAACACAATATTTTATTGCTCTATATCTTATTTATTTATATTAATTATGTCGTATTTGTTGTAAGGCTTCTTAGAAAAACTAATCCGTTAATTATTAGGTAAGTTTGAAAGCCGAAACTCTGAAACCAATGAGAGTTGAGTGCTATTTTGGAAAAGGAGTAAACTTGAAGTTGTACAATTTTGAATAATCCGAAATATCATTAAACTCGGTTCTTAAAAAAAACTTATCAGTTCAATCAAATAAAAAGCCACTCTTACTAATGCTTAAAATTAAACTGGTCTTTTAAGATATAATTGAAAGGTCACTTTTCAAAGAGCAATATTATTGTACAGGAATAATAGCATATGCAACTGTTATTACAGTAATATTGAATGGTACGGTTTAATTGGCAATTTGTAGTTTTATTCTTACATTGATTTGTAACTGCTATTCTATAAGTACAAGCGCATTCTAATTCCTTTCATGAAATTGATTGTTGGTATAAGTGTCTTTAATTTGCAAAAGGGGTTCTCAAAATCTTATTCTTTATAAATATTTAATTTGCTTACCAGCAAATCTCGTTTTGTGCCAACGAGAAATATGTGATAGGGGCCATTGTTGCTGCGATTCGCCTCGGTCAACCACTGCTGACAATGATGTAAGGACATCAAACTCCCCAAGTCAAAGACTATCATTATTACTGCAAGGAAACGAACATTGTTTATCTTCGAATATTACAATATTCATTATTGGATTTCTTTATCTATATTTTAACGATGTTCATTGACGCACAGATTTTTATTCCTAACATTTACCAAATTAATCTTGCAATTAAACTGTGACACGTGTTAACCATTGACTATTGAATAGTTGTATGATTATAAGCATTTATTGCTATATATACAAGATAATTCTTTTCAAGGCGTAAATAAAAGCAGGTTTTTTATCATAGCGACCAAGATATAGGAATAGTTAGGCTACGATAATTTCACACAATCGCTTTTCTTTTAGCACAATTACCATTCGCTCCTCTGTAGTACGAAGCGGCGATGCACTTGAACCTCTCCTGCCCCGCCGTGTCCCATCTAAACGTACAAAGGGAGAAAGCAAGATTAATTACAATCGTAGTAGCGCACGAACCAGAACGAGTTAATGACTGTTTACACAACGTCAATCGAAAGGGTGTCATCGTTAACATTTTTAATTAATTGCATCGGTGTGACGCGCTGTCGAGAATCAGTTCACTTTCCAATACGACGGATATACAGGGAACAACGTTATTAATGCACTTAATTACTGCGCTAACGTTGGTTTACGTACATTTGCAGGTTGAAAGGAACTCCAAGTATGTCGAATCTCTCGACCTCGAAATCCACGCCGATCGTCGCTTTGTAATTGTTGTCGAATGATTTATGACAAAACCTGCAATTTAAAAACAATGCGCATTGCCGTTAGATGAAGCAATTTTTTTCTATACTCCTATATGCAGTAGTGAATAGAGATACAATAATAATACGAGTGAAAGCATCAATCAAATATTGTACTTCGTAAGAATTGGTTTTTTATACCGTTCATAATAATCTTAATTATAACGTATTTATCTACTTAGAAAACTCCAACTCTAATTACAATTTCTTAATCGTATCCAACAAGACTTTTGAAATTTAGAATCAGCGAAAACACCAGCTCTTAGAAATTTTATACGAACTACAGTCAGATAAAAGATAACCACAATAAAAGCAAGTAGAAACGCCGTATGTAAACTAAGTTCACGTAACGATCGCCTATATTCCTGAAAAAAAAAAAATGCAAATCCACGATATCCACCCACTTATCGCGCAGCAACATCATACACAGCTTTCACAACATCCTGGCCCAAGCTATAGCAAACAGGATTATATGGAAAAACCGCGGCGCGGCGTAGCAATTCACGCGTGTCCGAAGCCCTTGAAATCCATCGCGCAACGCGCAGGAAGAAGGCACCGGCAATATAGCCACTGCACGCGAACCGAGAGTGAGTCAGAGAGAGAGAGAGAGAGAGTGATTATCCTTCGTCATCGCACGGAGAGTATTATAATAATAATACATATATACACTCACCGATTCACCAAGGAAGTCTTGCCGACCGCAACGTCGCCCAGCACAATGACTTTCGAAATCCGCGGAAGCAGCGGTTGCGCGGCACAGACGCGTCGGACCACCCCGCTAAAATCCCGGTCGTGGTAGAGCGTCTTGTCCGCGTCGTAAGGCGCCGGCCACTTTCTGATCTGCAAAGCATATATATATATTGTATATCCACCACCGGATTTACTGTGTTAGGTACTTGCTCGAGTTCTGCTTTGTTTGCTTTATGTCTTGTTACTTATGTATATATATTTGCGTGCAGGATGCTTTTTTTTCTCCTTTCGATTATCCGTTTATTTAAATTTCTGAATTTTGTTTGACGGATGGGTACAGAGGAGAATAATTGTAAGCGCGAAAAACAGATGAATTTGAAGAAATTTAATTGGACTACCACAAATAATGATGTAAACTTTTAACCCTAAATAAATTGACGTATGTTCACCATCAATGAAAATGGTTGTAATCATTGAAGAAAATGTGTCACATATTATTATTTATAAGTGACTGAATTACGTTCCTTGTACTTTTCAATGTGCGGCCCTGCCATTCACGGTAATTTTATGCGTCACTATGTACTACCACCCCATTATTAATTAGTACAAAATACATTGTTTAAATTGTCAGCAATTTTTGAGTAGTCGTATATGGAATTATGTCAAATCATCGTTCGTGTTTTGAAAGAGATCTATAAATAGGTATTTTTATTTTCAACAACAGAAACAGTATCGCATCTCTCCGGATGGTTTTAAAAGATCGATCCGCATTTTTTGCGTTATTTTCAATGTTAAAAGTAGCCCCAATCATAAATATCAGACTTTCGGAGGACATAAATTACACGACTGCACTTTTACCGATTAATATGTGTAAAACAATGAATAATAACGTACCGTACGATCGCTGCTTACATCACTGTTGATCATCTTGTAAATCGCCGAGCGACTCTCTAGCATCTCAAGCCACGCGCAGCTCCAGCACGATAATCGCCTCCCCCGCGAACGATATAAACAGTCAAAACGGCATATTCCACTCGCATCTCGACCATCGACACACTCCGAAATTCACCACAAAACACCGCAGCCGCAGCGCGCGTAGAACTGAACCGAGGGCGAGTAAAAAAGGCCGCACCAAAAGCAAAAAGGAAAAAAAAAGAGTGTACGCGTCGGAAAAACAATGGAAAGCAGGGGACGCGGTAACACAGCGCCCAGGGAATATAAACACAGGCGCATACACAGACACACAGCCACAGAGAACTCGGTTGCCGCGGCAGGTGCTCCGAGCCAAGTGCGGTATAACGCTGTATGTACGAAACGTCGCGCCTGCGGCCTGCAGTACCGCGCGGCGCTTCGAGCATGTATATATGACGCGGCGGGGGGAGACGCGCTCGCCTGCACATCGTACACACTTACGCTTGTGTGCGCGGGTGGTCATTGTTGGATATGTATATGCGCGGTATGGCGTGCAGGTGGAGAGGCAGCGTGGAAAGGAGGCAAATGACCCATACGGATTCATTATTATGATTGTTATTTATTATTTGACTCTGGGTCTTATGGCGATGCTGCTGCTGCTGCTGCCGCTGCTGGTTGAATTTCATTCGCGATTTTTGTTTCGACTCTGTAGGACAATGGGATATACATGTATAATGTGTGTATAGGGGCTCTGCGCGTTCCCAGGAATTATAAAGAGTTGCGGTATATGTTTTATTGTGATGCTTTGGACGAGCGATATATATGTACCGTTGATCGTTTACCTGGGGTTGCTAGAAATGTTAACTTTTCACACACACACACACACATACTGGATAGTGCAGAACTTTTCCATCTTCATTCACAACCATTGCTATATTGTTGTACAATTACTGAAAGACTAAGTTTATTCATTGTGTTCTATGTAAAACTAATCTTTTCAAAATACTTTTGAAACGTTTCACTTATGTACAATTATGTGAAAAAAAGTATGAAATCTTTGGCTCGGTGGAAAAAGGCTTCTAGCCCAATTTTTCCGGTCATAAAAAGCTTCTATCTCGCGAATCTGATTTTTTCTTTTGCGGAAATTAATTCGTACACACAAGGATATCAAAGATGTTCTTTGTTTTTGACCATTTAGTATAGGTAAAACTGAGAGAAAGGTTTCGATAGAAATTGTTTCATATAAGTATATAATCTACAATACTTACGATACAAGAAACTATGGCCTGCGTATTATGCGAAAGTGTTCTCCAGTAAACTCATTTCTTGTTATCCTTTTGTATATAAGGACTTTTAATCCGTGAATTTAATGAAAATAAAATAAATAAATAAATATAAAATTTCACATCCATGCACTTTCTATACTTAACTTAAAAGTTGAAAGAAAAGAACGTGTTTGTAATTTTTTTCGAATGGTTGTGACAGAACCGTTTAAACCTGAAAAGATGAGATAGAATCCTTTTAACCAGAAAAGTTGAGATGGAACTTATTTAGCCGATAAGTTGAGATGGAATTCGATTAAATTGTTAACATTTTTTTCCACTGAGCTGGCGAAATGCATACGGGTACGCGTATTATATTATTTTTATGTACTCTGCATTTTTCATTTGAAATAGCTTTGAAAAATTTCGTTAAAAGTTTTAATCAATCCCAATGGAATTTAATATTTTCAAATTTGAAAGTCGCTAATGAATTATTCAACGCTTATTTAAATGAAAATACTTGCACTGAAAAAAAAATGATTTTTGGTAGCAAGTGGAAAATTCAGCTTGAATAAGTACCACTTGCAATGAAATAATTTCTACTAGCGGTTAATAAGCAGATTTCCATTAAAAAATACGCGGTTTTTCCTTCAAACATAAAATAATTTAGTTTTTAAAAATTAAAGTTTGTTTCAATTATAAATAAGTCTGCAGTCAGATGAATTCCTCTATATGTATGAGGATCAAGTTTTCATTTCATTTTTGATGGTTATCTCACGATTAGATGAAATTTACTAACCATAAGTAGATCTGTTTTTTGCTCAAGCAAACAAACCAATTAATTTTAAGGATAGTCTTATTTGGTCCAAAATTATATTGGCATTGAATTAAAATCAATCATATTTGGCTGAAAATAATAATAGCAGTGAATTAAATGCATTTATTCAATTAGATATGTTTCTCACTTCTAAATAAAAATCTATATTGTATAGCTGGATCATTACTTGATTTAAAATTATATTATATTATTTTTATAAAATATCATTAAAACGTATATTAAGGTTCTGGGATATATATATATATATATATCTTTTTATCAAAAAGAATTTTAAAGATAAATTTGATCTGGATAATGCTATTGGACCGCATAAAGGCTTGAACAAATTTGGAGTACTTATACGATACCGAGTTTTATCGTCTACTTTTTTAATTCGTCAGATTGCGTAAAATTTGGCGTGAAAAAATTATTTAGTACTTTACTCGATGATTTGAAATATTTAAAAGAAGACGGTTTAAATATCGAAACTGATGGAAAAGTACTAAATGTTTATTTCGCTTTAGTCGACTCTTTGTTGGGGATAACCTCGGATTGCTTTAATTCAAATCATGTTGCCGGTTCTGCAAAGCTACCAAAGCTGACGTCCAAAGTAGTACTATGATAAATCCTGCGCTTTTGCGAAATCGTGAAAATTATAATGCAAATGTAGCATCCAATGAGCCTATAATGACAGGTATTGCATATTTAACATATTACTAAATCATAACGTAACAGAAAATACAAGTGCAGATATAATGTATGATATTCTAAACGGTACCTGTAGGTATAATATGCCTTTTCTTTTTGTAAATTTAATAGAAGTTACAGGTATTACTTTGGACGGAATCCATTCTAGAATTATAAATTTTCATTATGGGTTACACGAGAACGACAGACCTCGTCCAATCTTAGCATGTATGCTTCTAAAATGCTGACTCTCGTATTATATCTACCGCTAGTAATAGGTGATTTTGTCCCGGTAAAAAATGTAAGCTGGCGATGGTTTTTGTTATTGCGAGAAATTATTGACATACTTTTGCCCAAAAGTATTCAAGTTGAGGTAATAAAACATCTGGAATCAATTGTTAAAGAATATTTAGATTTGCGACTAGAATTATTTCCCGACCAGACTTTAAAACCTAAGCACTACTATAAAGCACTATTATAAATACGTGGTGTATGCGATTCGAAGAAAACCACAGAGCTTCTACTGTGTATGGTAAAGCATAAAAAATAGAGTAAATTTACCGTTGTCGCTAGCGAAAAAACATCAATTGTCATGCATTAGATGACAAATTTTAAAAATAATTCTACTAGAATATTGTAAAAATATACTTGAAGCAAGTGGGCTGTGAGTGAAGCAGATTTTATGTTTGCAGCAACAAAAATTCTATTACGGCTTAAAACAAGATTGTTTTCTACTTGATTCAAGTGGATTCTATACTTACCTCCAAATTTCTTTTTTGTCAGTGTGGTCTTGAGAAATGCGGTACAAACCTAATTGAAGTCTCGATGCGTGTACTAAATTTAACTATGCAAAGGAAATGATGTACACTAACACACTATTGTATCCTGATTACATAAAAAAAATACAATTCTATTGAATTATAATAAATATTAACATTAGCAAATATTTGTATTTAAATTTGTAATCACTAAAATTGTATGCGTTCGTTGAAATTCCATCCGAAAGGAAAGGCGTAAGTATAGTCGTGTAGAAAATAATGTATAATATATAATGTAAGTCGTAGCAAAAAACAAGCAGCAGTCTATAATTATACTTATCGGGAAAGTCTCAAATCAAATGGTAAATAAAAACATATATACTCAGCATATATACAATTTGCTTCAATTAAGCTATAGCAAATAATTTTCCAAGAAGTTAAAATTTTAGAGTTGTAAATGCAGGTGGTGCTAAAACAAAAGTTTTAGCTGCTTATACAAATAAATTGCTAATAAGAAGTAACTAGCTTATTGAAGTAACGTATATACGTTTAATCAGGAATCGTGTTCGTTGTAAATTATAGTGTATCTTTCAAAGAAAATGTGTGATTTTTTAAAAAAAAACTTTATTTTTTAACTCCGAAATAGTTTTACTCGATGATTGCAATACTGATAGAACGTGGAATTAATATCTTATACCCTTTAAAACCTCGTTAAAATTTTCCAATTTTATTCATTAAAAGATATTCAACACATCAAGCGTTGAAAATAGTGTCAAATAGCAAAGATACCTGCCATTTTGAATTTTTCCAATACACGAATCGACAAAATTTTTTTCCATAAATCTAACTAATGACGCTATAAAGCTTATCTCTTAGGCTTTCATTTAATTTTTTATTTGGCTCTGTGAGATTTTTTGAAGGCGGGATATCACAGTTTAAAGAAAGAAACTCATGGTTTAAAAATTTCATAGATTTCTCTGATATAAGAATTTATAGGTTGGTAGCTTAAGAATATCGAATCTTCCAACATAGATAGATTAGACTTTAAAAGATAATGCAGAGTCGACTAAAAAATAGCAAAAAAATTTGTACTTTGAATCATTCGAAATTACTGAGCTTGGTATGATTTCCAACACTTGAAGTGCAGTTTCTCGGCTCCTAATGAGAATTCCAATGAGGTTTTAAAGGATAGATATTAATTCCACGTCCTATCAGTATTGCAACCATCAGGCAAAACTATTTCGGACTTGAAACATAACATTTTTAAAAAAATCCCAAAAAATCACGCACTTTTTTCGAAAAATATGTTATAACTTTTTTCACTTCAACTTCTACACTATACTTATAGTGTAGCTATAAGTATAGTGTACATTATACTTATAGATTTAGCGACGGCGTTTGAAAGATGAGACTTAGGGCTATCGAAAATGCTATATATGGATTTTGTTCCATACATCAAAAGTTACAGCGTCAAAAGACGTAATAAAAAAATGGCCATTCAGGATTTTACAGGTTAAAGAATTAAAAAAAGTAGTCAATCATGTTAATTTCTTAAAAACGCTTAAATATTTTTTATCTAATTAGCATCTATTCGATATGAATGTATGTATATATATACATATGAAATTTGGTATACTGGTTGAGACCAACTTGTTTTCGATTGTATCTCATTAAAGTGATTTTTCTGTAACACTAAAATTGTGACAATTTTTTTCAAAGAAATTATGTGCATGTTTTGAATAAAACTTGTTTTAAAATTCATATAGATTTTTGAATTGATTACATATACTTTATTAAAATATAATAATGAAAAGTTAGCAGCGATCTCGTGCGTAAGAAAATTTGAAGTTGTTGAGTGCGCGCGCACTGGCATGTACACTAGTTGCATTTATACATATGCCTATGAATATCTATATACATCATAAGATTGCTAAGTACTCTATAAGTAGAGTGTAGAGTGACCGGTACAACAATTGTTCATTGTTGAAGTGCGAGTAAAATTTTTTATACACAATGTCTGTGAGTAAAAATGAATTTACCTTAATCAAAATTGTTTATAATATTCTATTAAAATTTATTATTTCTGTGTTTCAGTCTACAAAACCACACCAGGTAAAATATAAAATTAGGCTTCTAACCTAAAATATTGTTGTTATTCATGAAACAAATTTAATTCCTTTTTTAAATAACAAATATTGTACGTAAATGTTAATCTTTTTACAGCAACAAAATGCTCAAGGTGATCATAAAGAAAAAAAGAGGAAAGAAAGTATTTTAGATTTATCAAAATATTTGGAAAAAAATATCAGAGTTAAATTTGCTGGTGGTAGGGAAGCATCAGGAATTCTTAAGGGCTACGACCCTTTATTAAATCTTGTATTGGATAATACAACTGAATACCTTCGAGGTTTGTACTTAAAAACTGTTTTCAATAAGTATTTTATTGAAATTTAACTTTATACTTTTTTTAAAGATCCTGACGATCCGTACAAATTAAATCAAGATATAAGAATGTTGGGACTTGTTGTTTGCCGAGGTACTTCTGTGGTACTTATTTGTCCAGTTGACGGAATGGAGTCGATTCCAAATCCATTTGTACAACAAGATAATTAGATATAATTATAAATTTAACACATCACAATGATTTCATTATTATTATATTATTTTCTACTATATATATTTAGTTTTGTAATAAATGTACATACAAACAATTTAATCAAGAAAAATAAATTGAAAATTTAATTTTTCTAAAATGTGTAGATTAAATTTTGTAAAAAAATAACATTTATTCATAATTTTTTATCAGTATGACTATTTTTAATCTACTTAATAATGTTTAGTTAAATACATGTACCTATAATTAGTATAGATAATAATCAATTAAATTTTATAAATTTATATATTTTAATGTATTAATTTTTGAAAATTGAAAGTTAGACCATTTTTAAAATATGTGGAACTAAGTCTGTATATATATATATATATGGATCATGGTATTGTTTGCTTTCTAATGTACCAGTATTCTGATTGATTCATTGAAATTTTTCTACCAATTAGACAACTGATACATCGGAAAGTAAGCAACATAACCCTCACGAGTTGCGGGTTTAGTACCTATACATGCTCTTATAATAATTTACACATATTACACTTATATCATAATATAAGACAGAACGATACAATAAAGTACTTATAATTTTTTAAATTTTAATTAAGAAAGTGTACTTACATAAGTAATAAAAAATAGTCCTCTTAATTTAAAACAGCTTCCCAATTATTCACCAAATCCACTATATTTGATTTTAAATTCGTCAACGACTAAAGTAGTACTACAGATTTTCTCTAGAGTCTAGACGAACAGTTTCCGGAGGAGCGGATACTCTTTTCACACCAAAATGGCTCCGAAACCGAAGCCCACGGAGAAACCAGGTAATTTCAATAGGATTTTGTCAGTGTAATAATAAAAGAAAAATGTAAAGTGATGTGCTAGGATATCAATTACAATATTATTGTTAAAATAAAATTTATAGCCTGTTCCAAAATTTTGAAAAAGGTAAATAAAAGTGATAGTCTGTTGGACCATGTGGTTAGTCACTCACGTTGTACACATGGCCTTTCAGCAACTTAACTTTTAGGTTATCATCAGTGGTAATTTCAATCCATATAATTTATTTCGTTTGTTATTGCAAGTGCTATATATTTGCTCTAATTTATTGTATATTGAATATTTTTTTACCAGAATGGTTAAATTTAATTTGCATACAACATAACCTCAAATTGAAAGTATTGAAACTTCAAGAAGTGTTATGGAAATATGTGGCACAGTTATTTAACATTTATTATTTTTCTTTTATAGCGGGTAAATCCGCCGAAAAGAAAACAACCGAAAAGAAAGCGGAGAAGAAGCCAGCCACTGCTGCTGCTTCAACTTCCAAAGTCACCAAGCCTTCAGAGAAGAAGCCTGCACCAGCCCCTGCTGCAGCTAAAAAGGTAGCATCAGCACCAGCTGTAGCTAAAGCCGCAGCAAAACCAGCAAAAGCTGCAGCTAAGCCTGCACCAAAAGCTGCTGCAAAGCCTGTGACAGCTAAGCCTAAGAAAAATGTTCAGGCACAAAAGAAAACTCCCAAGGGTGGAAAGTCTGCACAGTCTGTACAGAAGGCTCTTAAAGCCCAGAAAAAGGTAAAAATAATTTTAATATAAATAAGCATTTAAAAATGTTTTGCGTAGTATATTCTATTAGATAGTCATCTAGAAACAGTCATTTTTTATTTCTTTTAATGAACTTTTAAATTCTTGCAATTTTTCAACTAGAGGCTTATTTTATATGTTATAAGAATTGTGCCTTTACTCTAATAAACTTTTAACTTAAATATTATCTAATTTGAACCAAACGAGTACTGTACAAATCAATAATTAAGTACTTTATTCCTTTAATAAGAAAATAATATATTTAACATGCTATTTATGATAAAAACTTAGTTTTCAACATATAAATATTTGAAAAGCTAAAACTAAATTGTCATTCTTAATACTGTTTTTGGAACAAAATATATACAATGATGATTATTTGTGTGGGAATCTCTTTGAAAACCATGAAAAATAACTTTTAACACATACTGAAATTATTGATAACTTTAGTAAAAGATTGTTTTGTGGGAACCTAGTCATTTACATTTGTGATTAAATGTTTACAGATATTGAAGGGTGTACAAGGATCCCGTGTGAGGAAAATCAGGACATCTGTACATTTCCACCGTCCTAAAACATTCAGGCCACCAAGGAATCCAAAATACCCAAGAAAATCTGTCCCAAGCAGGAATCGGTAAGTGTAGTTTCTTTGGTAAACTAAATATTAGTCTAAATAATTAATTTATATGATGATTTATGTGGGAATCTCTTTGAAATTTATTTGAAACCAACTTAAAAATTTACTGAATTGTGTTTATTAAAATCTTAATTTTTAATGAGAAACTGAGATTTGCTTCACTAACATTTGTTTTATTTTAGCATGGATGCAGTTAACATCATTAAGTTCCCGTTGACTACTGAAGCAGCCATGAAGAAGATTGAAGACAATAACACGTTAGTGTTTATTGTACATACACGGGCCAACAAATATCACATCAAATCTTCAGTTAAGAAATTGTATGATGTAGATGTCCTCAAAGTTAACACCCTGATCAGACCCGATGGCAAGAAGAAAGCGTATGTACGTTTGACAAGAGACTACGATGCACTTGATGTTGCCAACAAAATCGGCATCATATAAGTGTTTTATTATACTTGTATAAAAGAAAACAAAAACACCTGTGGTGATAATAAATTCTATGCAGGTACACATATTGTTTTGAATATTTCAACCTGTCATTGTTAAACTATTACTATTAATATAAATATAGTAATTAATGAGAACCAAATAAAAATATTTTATAATGAATCAATTTTATTATTTTGATCATTTGATATCTGAATTGGCAGAAATAATGTAGTCTTAAATACCAGTTTAGAGCTATTTAACTTATGTACTTAAGTGTGCAAATCATGATTATGTCATTGATGCTAAAAATGGTTTTTACAGAATTTTTTTTGGTGTGGTTTTTTTGATAATATAATTAAAAAACTTTATAATCAAACATAAATTTTTTTTATTGTTTTTATAAAAATGAAATAAGTAAAATATAGAAATAATTGCTTTTATTAAACATAATTTGTGTATCCAAATATTTTACAACAGTTGTATATACATTGAAATATTTACAATCCCAAACGTTTTGGAGTTTTACGGTATGATGATGGAGTACCAGGCTCTTTCATTCCTGGAGTAGAAATTACTTGCCTGAAAATAAGAAAGAATTATTATTAAATTACAGGTAACACATGCATATTTTACTATGTTATATTATTATAAATTTTTATTTGGACTAGATAAATTGCTATCTTCGAATGTTTTAAAAAGCCTTTCTTTCAGTTTAAATTAAACTGGTCATTAAAAATACAAGTTTTTGTTTAGATCAAACAATTTGTATTACATTTATTAAATTAATTATAATAGATTTTTATTATGAAAACTCACTTTCTAACAGAAGCTTGTTCTTGCTTGAGCTGTTCTAGTGTCCTTGCCTTTATTGCTGCTTCTGCCTCTTTCATTTGACTCTCCATCTCGTTTGAGTGTTGAAGAGCCTGCCTCTTAGCTCGGCCACTCTTTCCAGTTTCTTTAACGCTAAAGAACATAGGTCCTAGCTCAGCCAGCCAGTGTCCATCAACAGCAGTTACGCACTGCATGTATTCTTTAGCTGTCATTACGAGTTCGTGGTACACAACGTAATCAGGCGTAAATCCCATACCAAAGAGAGCAGAGGTAGGGTGCAGATGGCAAGGCATACCGGTACGACAATTCACGTACTCTCCAATACCCTTAAGTCTTGCCGCTTGGTGGAAGTAAGCTGAACAGATGCACTTTCTCACAATATCCCATTCCGTTCCGCAACTCTTTAATTCCATTTTCTGCTGCTTTAGAATCTCCTCTAGCTGTTGTCTCACTTCCCTTACCTACGAATAAAAGTTATAAAATGCAATAAATTGGCTCATTTTAAATATTTTTTGTGACTGCAATAATAATTACCTTTCTCATAGCCTTGGCGTGAATAAAGTGATCATTGCACCAAGAACTTGAGTATCCATTCGTCTTCCACTGATTGTAAACATTGAGAAAGGTCAGATGATCGGATTCGGGCACCTGGAATTTCTCTCTAGCTGAATCGGAATCCTCCTCGCGACCCTTGGGTCGATAAAATATTGATGGAACGGACAACATAGACACGATTATGAGTATCTCGGCGGTGCAGTTTAACTTTGATGCCACAATCAACATCTGACACTGAGGTGGATCGAGTGGAAATTCAGCCATCTGACGACCTAAGGTCGTTAATCGTCCGGTATTGTCCAGGGCACCAAGAATCCACAATTGATAAAGCGAATTGAGAATGTTATCTTGTGGTGGTGGATCCATGAAGTGAAAGGCGAGAAGATCCTGTACCCCAAGTGATTTGAGCAAAAGAACTGTATTCGCGAGATTCGTTCGCTGGATTTCAGGCACACCGGTTGTCAGCAACTCGTCAAGATATTGTCGCTCGGTGTACATGCGGAAACACTGGCCCGGTCCAGTTCTACCCGCTCGACCGGAACGCTGGTTAGAATTGGCTTGGGACACTGGATAAATCTGTAGAGCGTCCATACCTGTTGATGATATTTGTTTATTTTTTTTCGTATATTTTAAAGGATTTTCTGATACACTTTTAAAACGTATAGTTACATACCAATTCTAGGATTATAAACCTTTAGTTTGCAGTAGCCCGAGTCAACGACGAACACAATGCCGTCGACAGTCAACGAGGTTTCGGCAATGTTTGTGGCGACAACGCACTTGCGAAGACCCTCTTTTGCTTGCTGAAAGATTTTCGCTTGAAGATCGGAGGGCAGCTGCGAGTAGATCGGCAGAATAGAGAGAGGCTGAGCGCCTTCGATTTCGACGAGACGTTCCTTGAGGGCCTCGCAGGTGACTTCGATGTCCTCCTGACCCGGCATGAACACCAGGATGTCACCAAATCGGTGCTGCAAATGGATGGTCAGAACTTGTTTCACGGCTGCTTCGACATAGTCCTCAACGTGATTTTTACTAAAGCATATCTCCACAGGAAACGTACGACCCGGAATTTGAAAGGTTGCAGCGTTACCGAAGAACCAAGAAAACTTGCTCGAGTCCATGGTAGCAGAGGTGACTATTAATTTTAGATCGTGGCGACGCGCTACAACCTATGGGTAAATTAGATATTGGATAGTATAGAAAATTTTATTTATTTTAGCACTAATATTTTGAAATTATTTGTATTAAAAAAAAATAAAAAATATTAAACTTGTAAATGGAATTGGTTATACATACATCTCTAAGCAATCCAAATAAGACGTCAGTGGATAAGGAACGTTCGTGAGCCTCGTCCATAATGATGACACTGTAGCGGTCAAGATCTCCTTCACGTAAACTTTCTCTGAGCAAAATACCATCTGTCATATATTTGATGATAGTCTGAAAAAGAAATAAATTTTATTTATCTGTATATGAAAACAGTTCAGACACTAGATTTTTTTAACTAATTACAAAAAATTAAAGCTGGTTTGAATTAGATGTCTGTATTTCGTATTTCCAAATTTAATATTTAAAAGATTTAATATTCAAATATCTAGCTTTTATAAATTAGTCAAAATATTAAAAATTGGAATAATAAAGTTTAATTCCCCAGTTTGAATAAAAAACTTAAAAATATACGTAGAAATACAGATGTAATTTTTTAACAGGATAATATTACCAACCTCTTTAGATGTACAATCTTCAAATCGAATAGCATATCCAACTTTATCTCCCAGATTCGAATCCATTTCGTCCGATACTCTTTTAGCAACTGACATGGCTGCCACTCGCCTAGGTTGTGTGCAACCAATCATTCCATACTTACTATATCCATCTTCATGTAAATACTGCGTCAGTTGGGTAGTTTTACCTGACAAACAAAAGATTTTTTTTAATTAAAACATTAAATAAACATGAAAAGTTCATGGATACATGATTTTTGGTCTTTATAGATATTAGATTAAATGCATTTGATACAAAATTTTACAAACATTAAATGAAGGAGGATCCCAACACTAGCCTCTATTAAAATTTTAATAGAAAGCTATGATAGTTATAGGTACTATCACTTGGAGTAAGAATAGACCTTTAATTTAAAAACATTTAACCCACTTAGTTGATACAAAATGTTTAAAAAAGGCTGAGTTGATCATACCCTATGCTTAATGCATGCAAGTAGAAAAAGGCAAGTATAGACAGACATTGATTTTCAATCAATTTTTTTTTAATTTCCTGTACTGTAAGGAGTCTAATTTTTTTCAATTTAATTCTATTTTGATTTTGTAGGGGTACTCCTTTAAGTTATAGACCACCTTATTTTTAAAATATCTTCAAGCTTCATGTGTACATTTAGGGGCTTTATACACTTTTACATTTTCAAAACAGCAGCAGTCTAAGGGTTAATCAATTGAAAGTCAAGTAAATCTTACCGCTTCCAGTTTCACCAACAATAATAACAACGCTATTTTCTCTAATGATATTAAGAAGATCTTGTCGCACAGCAAATACAGGAAGACGTCTCCGCTGTTCTTGAATCTTTTTATGTTTTCCTTCTACAACTACATCATCACCAATAAAATTGGCATATTTTTGACCAGCTTTATAATCAGTTTCCTGTCCTGGTTTTTCTTTGTCATCTTTACGAGAATCATGCACACCCATGATATTTCCTATATTTGTCCCTGCCAATTCCCAATGTTTCTTTTGTGCACGTTTTCTTTCTTTTTGTTCTCTATAATTACGTACTAGAAATGAGCCTTTCCTTGCTACCAAAGCCATTGGTGAAGTAGGATCTCTTACAGGTATAACAGGTTCTGGTTGCTTTGTAAAAACAATACGACCTATTGGAAAGATAAAATTTTTAATTGTTTTATTGTAGCAAATTATACAATAAATTTTGAAAAAATAGAATAAGTTAAATAGTAAGGTAATCAATTCTATTTACCATCTAAAAATGGTGGAACAACATTGTGTACCAACAGATGGACTCTTGCTTCACCTTCATCATCAATATCATCATCATGATCTAATGAGCTAACAACTCCAGAAGTTAACATTCGATTTCTTTCCCACAACTCATTATCTTTATTTATTTGACGCTGTTGAGCTGATACCCTTTTCTGTTTTTTTGCTTCCAGCTCCATCTCTTTTTTTTGCACGTATTCTTCTGATACATCAACAAAGTGTCTACCTTCATCATCACCCAGAGCATACCACTCACGATCAAGCCTGTTAATAATTCAAAGCATTATTAAAGTAAAAATAAAGTAGAAACTAAAATTTGCTGATAATATTTACTTCTTTTGTTCTAGTTCCCATAATTCTCGCTCTTCACTATCAATCAATGGAGTAGCACCTGAAGCTTTACGTTCTCTAACCCATGCATTATATTTATATGAAGGTGTAAATTCACTTCTTATACTATCTCGAATATCTCTACTGTATAAATTTGGTGTGGGATGATCCCAACTTGATCTTCTAGGCATATCATCATCTTCATCATCATCATCCCAATTACTTCTTGATGTAGCATCCTTTATGGTAAAAATATTACATAATCAAAATGTTAATAATTAAATGAATAAATTTAAAAAGTTCCTTTTACCTTTATTCTATATCTTGGAGTTTGTGGTTCATCTTGAAACCTTGGGGTTCTATCTCTACGACTGCTTCTATCTCCATACCTGTTTCTATCCCTTGCACTATCTCCATATCTATCTCTATCTCTATCTCTATCCCTGCTCTCCCTGTCTCTATCCCTATCTCTATTATCTCTATTTCTTCTTCGTCGTTCTTGATCCACAGCATTTTTGTTTAGCCTTTGTCTTCTTAACCTAGCTTCTAACGTTTCTTTTGCAGTTCGATCTACTCCTCCAGTATGTGTAGGAGTTTCTTCAGCATGAGTCCTGTAATTTTCTCTACGCTTTTTCTCTGCGAGTTTATCAAGTCCAAATATAGACGTTTGTGGTTTTATAAATGTATGATCTGAAGGTTTTTTCTTAGCAATAATTAAACCTCCAGCTTCATTATTATCACTTCCTTCTAATCTATATAAATCGGAATTCTCTTCATCATTTTTCATTTTTAGCTATAAACTATAAACAAATTTTAGAAACAATAAAGTAGATTTTATCATTACCCAAACCATCAAAAGTCCTGTTAAATTTTATTAACTTACCAAAAATGTCATTAAATTTAGATATATAGATATTCGTCAAGTAGTTGATATGCTCCTACGCATCCTTATTTGGAGATCATTTGATTTTCATATTAAAACCCATAAACAAAAAGTCTATCATTAAATACTGTGTTTACAAGAACATGATATCATACGAGAACACCAAATGTAGGTTAGGTGCATATCCAAGCAATGCTGCCAAGCATCGTTCGACCAGAAGACAAAAAAATCAAAACAAGAAGAAAACTTCAATTGGCAGCACTACGCGTCAATCGATAATTGAATTTAGCAAATAATTATACGAAAAAGCAGCCAAGAAGTAGAAATTTGCTATCCAACGCATGAAACGTTACGAAATCTCGCTAATAAAATAGAATGAACTACAAAATAAAATGTATTCGTCTCGAAAAACATAGTTGCAAGTGGCGTTGTCAAGACGCGCAATGTTGCTGCGCATTGCGGTCGCGTCCTAGCCAATCGCGAGCTCTTATCGATCAATATTGGACCAATCAGCTTGCAGCCAGGCCCGAGTATAAAAACCGCGACGCGCCGCGAACCGTCACAGTCGAACTGTTGCCGTTTGAGGAAGTTGCATTACCCGCTTCCACCGACAACCGACTTTCGCCGCTCCCTTCACTCGTCTTACTTTTTGTCAAAGTCCACGAAAAACCAACACTTTTATCAAAATGGTAAGATTTTTTTATTATTCTTACTAATCATCCAATTTTTCGGAGTATTAGAGAGAATTCGTTGTCCTTCGAGCAAAAAACGACGCTTTCAACGGCCATTTTGCGCGTGTGTATAACGGTCCGTTGCAAACCGTTGCCGGCCGGCACCGCCCTGATGTATGACTCATCAGCCCTTCCCTTCGATCGAATATTCTACACGCGATATTGTATCTTCGTTTAAATTTAAGGGGCGTTACTGTATGGGGTTTCAAGTATTGAATTCATCCAGTTTCCTCTCGCGAAAAAATTCCCAACTGTCACCCGTATGGCCGTTGGGTTTAGTAGAGCATGTCGGCGTCTCTTTGCCTTGGAAGAACCTTGACGCAGTTGCAATGCCAACTGCCTAGCAACGCTTCCCTTGCAGTTTTAATGGAACAATTTCAATTTTTAAATTTCGCATTAACTTTTACCAAATATGTATAAATCCAGGTCAAAGATTGAAAATTGCGTTTTTTGTTCCAACGTTAAAAAATAATGAAGTTAATGATTTTAAAACTAATTTAAAACTAATCTTCAACCCTTGTTTTAATCTAACTAATCCCATATTTGCGTCTTTTAGATATTCGCATTAATTTTACTCAGTAAATCAAAATAATTGATTAAAAAATTATTTTCAAAATTTCTGTAAAAAGAATATTTGACCCATCGTCATGAAATATCGTAATTGTAAAATTTTATTTTTACTACATGAAATGTAAAGCATATTTCGGGGGGGGGGGGGGGGGAAGAAATGTAAATCCTGCGATTTTCCGTTACTGCTTTGTTAGTAATTCAAAATGTTTATTAAAATGTTAAAAATAGCGAATCGAAGATTTTTTAAAAATAAAATGTAATATTAATCGGTATCAAGAGTAATTACTGCAGTTTTTAGCGCTAGTTTTATAATCTTGTCTTTGCAACACTGCGTCCGCCCTCGATAAGAAAATCTTTATTATAAATTTTCTTGCCTTCAGTTTTAATTAAATCTAAAAATGACAATTTAAATATTTCATTTAGTAATTTCATAAATGACTTTTTTTTGTTAAAATAATCAATGTGAAAGTTTTGTATATTTTAAAGCATTATTACCTTATCAGGATATTAAATTGGGGTTTTCTTTTCAAAGGCAAGGTGAAAGTAGCTATATATGGAGCTCTTGAATTTATATTGACTTCTTTGGGTTGGTGGGTTGGCTCCAGAGGCCTCTGTCCTTATAAGGCAGCTATGACATCATGTATCCTGTTCTTGTTCCATGCACTTAAGATCTCGAAAAAAAAAATTACATTATGTCATCTTGTACAAATATGGGTGTACATTAATGTCACTAATTGTTTTTTCTTTCTTTCTTTTTTTTTTTTCCATAATGCATTTCAAACTTTGAGAAAATTTACCTAATTTAATTTAGAATTGTAATTATATATCTTTCATTTCTTTTATTTTTTTGTTTAAATGTTACTATAGTAAATAAATTTACATATCTTTTAACTTTATAGACATCTGCATTCATGAGTCACTGATGACTCATCACATATACTTTATATAGCAGCTTAAAAAAAAATCAATACTACACTTTTTTTAGTCACTACTATCTAAGTCCTTAAATTATTCATTATTAATAAATTATAAACTAAAATTTTAATTTTTTAATTAAAAAAAAAATTAAATACCAATCGACATTAATAAGTTTCATAAATTAGTAACAAATTATTTTTGATAATTGTTTACTGTATTCATAAAATATTTATAAAAAAAAACGATTTTAATTAATAAATTAATTTTTTTAGCGTGAGTGTATCTCAATCCACGTTGGACAAGCTGGAGTCCAGATTGGTAATGCCTGCTGGGAACTTTACTGCCTGGAGCATGGCATCCAGCCTGACGGTCAGATGCCATCTGACAAAACCATTGGAGGTGGTGATGACAGTTTCAACACCTTCTTTAGTGAAACTGGAGCAGGAAAACATGTTCCCCGAGCAGTATTCATTGACTTGGAACCGACAGTAGTTGGTAAGTTATCAAATATTTAAAAAAAATGTATCATTTGCAACTTTTTTTAATTGTTCAATAATCTAATTTTTTAATATTCAATTACAGATGAAGTACGTACTGGAACATACCGTCAACTCTTCCATCCAGAACAATTGATCACCGGAAAAGAAGATGCCGCTAACAATTACGCTCGCGGCCACTACACCATTGGCAAGGAAATTGTCGACCTTGTCCTTGACAGAATCCGTAAATTGGCTGACCAATGCACAGGACTTCAAGGTTTCCTAATTTTCCATTCCTTTGGTGGTGGTACTGGCTCTGGTTTCACTTCACTGTTGATGGAAAGGCTCTCTGTTGACTATGGCAAAAAGTCCAAGCTTGAGTTTGCCATCTACCCAGCTCCTCAAGTTTCAACTGCTGTTGTTGAACCATACAATTCCATCCTCACCACACACACAACTTTGGAACATTCCGACTGCGCCTTCATGGTGGACAATGAGGCGATCTACGATATTTGCCGTCGTAACTTGGACATCGAACGACCAACTTACACAAATTTGAATCGTCTCATTGGCCAAATTGTATCGTCCATCACTGCCTCACTTCGTTTCGATGGAGCTTTGAACGTAGATCTCACAGAGTTCCAGACCAACTTGGTACCATACCCAAGAATTCATTTCCCTCTGGTGACCTATGCTCCAGTAATTTCTGCTGAAAAGGCGTACCACGAACAGCTGTCCGTTGCCGAAATTACCAACGCTTGCTTCGAGCCAGCAAACCAGATGGTGAAATGCGATCCACGCCGTGGCAAATACATGGCTTGCTGCATGTTGTACAGAGGGGATGTAGTACCAAAGGATGTTAATGCAGCTATTGCTACCATCAAGACTAAGAGGACTATCCAGTTTGTTGACTGGTGTCCTACTGGTTTCAAGGTAAATACAATTATCATTATTTTAAACTTATAATTAATTAGTAACTTTTATTATTTTTAGTAAAAACTTACAGAAAATTAAATTATATTTTATTCAGTTCATGTACATCTGGTATATAAAAATTTCAATTTACAAATAAAAAACATTGAAGTTTCAATGCAATTTTCTTTGAAAGATAGATCTTTTAACTTATGAATATTTTCTTTGATTTCAGGTCGGTATCAATTACCAACCCCCAACTGTTGTTCCTGGTGGCGATCTCGCTAAAGTCCAGCGTGCAGTATGCATGTTGTCAAATACAACTGCTATTGCTGAAGCCTGGGCTAGACTTGACCACAAGTTCGACTTGATGTATGCCAAGCGAGCTTTTGTTCACTGGTACGTCGGTGAGGGTATGGAGGAAGGTGAATTCTCTGAAGCTCGTGAGGATTTAGCTGCTTTAGAAAAAGACTATGAAGAAGTAGGCATGGACTCCACCGAAGGCGAGGGAGAAGGAGCCGAAGAGTATTAAATGATGAATTTGGAATAACAAAAAAGTTATTTAAACACTTAAAATAAAAAATTTTGCAGAAAGCCTTTTTTACTTCATTTACACTTCTGAGACATTCTGTACGATTTTTTTTTACTCGTTTGCCGTAAAATAAAAACCTTATTTATTCCAAGCAAATATGCCTTTTCATTACCCATTTTCAATGTACAAAAAAGCAGTACCTTATCAAGTTCAAAATTACCTATCTAATTATTTAGTAACTAAGCAGGTAATTTAAACAATAGTATATTACGCCACTATAGGGAGGAAAAAACTTGGATGGCCCAGAACTCTTGTAAATTGACACTCGAGCCGAAGGCGAGGGTGGCAAACAAGAGGTCTGGGCTGTCGCAACTTTCCTCCCGAGTAGTGTATACTATTTTTTTAACTAGCGAGGACGAAGGTGCCACGGTTTCAAACCAGCCCCGGGAGATAAAGTGGTACTTTCGACCCGCTAGGCAAAAAAGTATTATACAGTACGCCTTCGGCTTGGGTATCAATTTACATGAATTCTGGGCCGTCCAAGTTTTTTCCTCCCCAGTGGCGAATATGCTATTCCATTTCATTCCCGAATGACGGGAGAGAAAGGTGCACCGGGAAGCCGGAGGAGCATAGTTACCGACGATTACAGTTTCATACTTTTTTGGTTCAATTTTTAATATTTCAACAATTTTCGAGTTGAGCCCAGTGCTTTGTAGTTCACAGAATCGGACTCAACTTTCAAAATGTTATAATATTGAAAATTAAGCGAAAAAAGTATTAAATGGTAAAGGTAACAACTATATTCGTCCGGCTCCCCATTAAGGCGTTGATATCAAGTAAAATAGTATTTACTTATGTACCACAGGGTAAAAATTGGTCAGCCTAGACTTCGTTTTTGCCATTTTCACGGGGTCTGGACTGCGGCAAGATTTTTTCTCCCTATAGGTGCATAATATACTGTCATTTTGACGTTGTTTTAGTTTTTCTTGACGTATAGTGTGGGTGGAAGTATTACTATATAATGTATAGACATATATTATTATTGTAATGTGAAAGTTGATTGTAACAAAAAATAATAAATATGTTTCCTGAAAACTGTTAATTTAAGTATGTGCTAAACGATAGATTTAAAAATTTTATGAATTTTACCATCATTACCATCCTTATACTTAAAAGGATCGTAATGCTTTAGTACAGATCCGAACCAGCATTTACCGACGGATATGACGTCGCTTTCGCGAAGAACAAATCTTGCTTGGTTCTGTCGTTCTGTGTAGTTAGGTGTATCACTGGTGTATGCCTGCCTGGTGTCTTGTCGTTTGTCGATCGAAGTGAACAAGAGCAAAAATGTCGGCAGCTGAATTAAATCCAAGACCTGTCCGGGTTTCTCCATTAATTAAGGTACTGTATCTAAATCACAACATTTTTATATAATTTATCAATTATTTTAGATCGTCTATCAAATTTTTCATTCAATATATTTGCTTATCACATGCATTTATATTCAGTAAAATAAGTTACATAATTTCTCTCAAAATTTGACTAATGTGTACAAAATCTCATTGAAAAAAATACGCAGACAGAACTAAACTACCTATTAACATTTCAAAAATAAAGTTAAATTTGCAAATTACTATATCTGTTTATCAGATATTTTGAATGAGCATTCGAAACTGGGTGCTCTTAACCTACAAACTATAACTTATTTTAACATTTCTTAAAAAACTTATCTTAACAATTTAAAATATTTATCTTAATATTTAACATAACTTATTCTTAATATTATTCTTTCAAGTTTTACATTATGTTTATTGATAATAATAATAAATAATCAAATATCAATATTTATTAGTACATAAGAAGTATTTAAATGTGAAAAAAAAAACAATATATGAAATGAAATTAAGGAATTTAGTTTAAACATTGTGAATTGTGAAGTAAAACTAATTGTTGTAAGGTCACTTAAAATACATTTTATTAAACAGAATGTTATCCTGTAAACATAGTATCTGAATGAATTATTATCTTCAAAATTGTTATTTAGCATTAAAGATTTAAAAAGAAATGAAATATTAAGAAATATTACTTATGTCGACTGTAATCTACTATAAACTGCAATCTGATTGCCCATTAATATTGATTAGACTGTAAGACCGATAGAAAAATCTTTGGCAGTTTAAAGAAATGAAATAATTATTTTAAAATAGATAATATAACAATCTAGAATTTTTTTTTAATTCTTGTTAATAAAAATCATTTTTACTGAATATAATAATATGTAATTATAATTATGATATGAAGTAATTATTTGTATTTTTTATTTAAAAAAAGTTTGGTCGATGGAGTCTCTTGTCAGCTGGTATTGTATATGGTGCATTCCATCATAACAGGTTAAGCAAAAAAGAAGCTGCTCTTCGAGAAATTGAAGAGAAAGAAAGGCCTGCTCGTGAAGCTAAGATTGCACTAGAGAAGAAACGTGCTGCAGATGGTAACTTAATGATCTTTATTATATTAAACCTGGCATTGATAAGAGCATCTTTATAAAATTTTGAGATTCAGTATGTTATTCATAAGCTAAGAAGTATATGTGAAAATTTTATATTGTTTTATATTAATTTTAATTGAATAATGTAAGTTTTTGAAAAATTTAAACATTGTTTCCAAAAGCAAATTATCTTGAGCACATAGACAACACTTTTGCACCATTGTTCCAATTCAAGTGAATTTCAAAACTATATTGCTCAGTTAAGGCAACAATATTGTTCAGTTAAGGATTTCTTAAATAAATCGACCAATTATAAGATTAAAATTTATATAATAAAAATATTTATTTACAATTTGCATATGATAATTTAACACCAACAACTAAGTTAGTTTATACAAAAAAATATCTCAATAATTATTGTGTTTTATAAATAAATGGTTAAACCATTATACAAAATTAAGCACTTATGTTTGATAAATGACTATATTTAAGCAATATATTTTATTTTGATTTGCACTGGGTAAAGTATGAAAATTTAGTTTGTTATGAAGTATTCATATAAATTTTTTTTTTTTCAGCCGAATTGAAGGCATTGGAAGAAATGGCCAAATCTAAGTAGTGAAATCCTTCAGCACCGTATAGTGTCTATTAAATCGATTATGAATAATTTTATTGTAAAATATGTTTCATTAAATTACATTTTTCAATAACATGAATGTTACATCTGTAAACATAAGAATTGTAAAAAAAAAGAAGAAAATAGAAACAATACAAACTTATAGTTAGCTCTTTTATTTTAAACAAATTACTACTTAAATAACACTTATGGCAATGAAAAAAGCCACCAACTGGACACTAAGTATTTTGAGAAAAATTAAATACTCAGGTATCCCTGAATGCCACGTTGTTTATTATTCAACGATTATATTTTAAAAAAAAAATTAATATTGCTGAGCTACTGATGCTTAAAAAGATGTGCAAAGTAGCAATGGAAATCCATCATTTTATTTTTACATGTCCAATTTTTGGTATTTTACCGGACATTGTTGAAAGCTAATATATTCGCTAATAGAATTCGAAAATCTCCGAGATTCTTATTTTCTGAAAATAAGAAAATTTTACGTGATCAGAAAATCCATATCTTCAATTCTTTGATGAATTATTAACTCCGAAGCCGGTGAAGCATAATTACCGACAATTACAGTTTCATACGTTTTTTGTTCAATTTTCAATCTTTCAACATTTTCCCAATCTTCTGCAGTCCACAGAATTGGGCTCAACAAAAAAATTAGAATATTGAAAATTGAACGAAAACAGTATATACGGTAAATGTCGACAACTACCTATACTTGCCCGGCTACTCCGACCAATTTTCTATTTGCTCTTTTCAACTCTCGCCGCTGTATCTTTTTGTGCAAACGCCCTGGACGAAATTACAAACACATATAAGGATTTTAAGATCAACGAAATTTTTAGAAAAATATTGAATTGTTTTATTAAATTTTTAAAAGTAAAATTTTTTATATTAAATGTACTTACCTTTCAATGATATTATAATTGTAATGCTCAAAGAATCGATAAAAAGCATTCCACTGAGAAAAGGGAAATTTTCCGTGGGTGTATAAAACACCTTATATTTATATGAGTAATTTTTAATGAAAGTGCAAGTGCAAGTGAGAGTGAGAAAGTGAGTTTAGGTCAATTAGGGTGTTGAGATGTCAAGATACGGTGTCCATATATTACGTTACCGTGCAGATAATAACACCTAAGTCCTAAAGTGGGAAAGCTCGAATATTTTATTTAAATTATAAAATGTTATTAAAAATTCTAATATTAAAATTTATTTCATCAGTTAGGTGTTATCATTTGCTTGCAGGTAACACCAAAAATATGCGTACCAAATATACGTAAACTTTTTCGTGATATTAGTGAAAAAATATTGCAGCTGAAATTCCACCTGGAAGTTTATCCTAAAATTCCAGCCATTATAGGTGGATTTTTAGATAAATTTGAGCTTTTGAACAGATGGAGAACTTTATTTTATTTAAGTCGTGTATAAGGTACTCAAAAATGGTGTTCGTAATTTTTCAATTTTCCCTTTGATTATACATAAAACTGAAAAAATAATATCAATGATTAATAACGTTAAAAAATACGCCAGAAATATTGTTGCTACTTTCATTAAAAAATATCATTACGAACATAATATAACTTTGGATCACTTATTAAAGTAAAATATTTATATCGTTGAACTAGGTAAACTAAATCTTTAAAAAAATATGGCTAAATATCGGAAAAGTATTGTAAACCTGGTAGCATAATCTGGTGCACGCGCCTTTACATATAGAAACTGATTAATCTATTTCTCAAACTGTACTTTTGCTGACAAGCGATTGAGCAAATTTGAAAATCCTGTTGAATTTGTCGTAATGAAAGAGCACCCAAGCTTATAGCATGTACGTTGCAGCCGAATTGCGGCAAAAAGTACAAAGGAGATTCGAATACGGATGTCCGCCTGCAGAAGAATTACAAATGAATCCTATATTATACGTTCTGGAGTACAATTCTTTTGCAAAAGGTATGCTGTTCTAGTAAATCTGTTGCATACGATGTTATTTGAGTGCATGAAAACTATTGCAATAATTCTGCGCAAGTTTCTCATAATTGTCTTACAAAGTGTCTATGCGATTGTTTACCCGCGGCAGAAATGCACCGATTTTGGAAATAACTTAACCACTTTCTCGCTAAGTATAATTTGAAGGGGAATTCTAGTGAAATGCTACACTCAAGAATAAGGTCTTCTTGAGTATAAACGATTTTCCATGCATCTCAAATCCTTTCAATTAAAAGGTAATTTAATTTGAACTGAAGAATAATAATACCAAGAATTTATGACTGATTATTTGAATCTATTGATTTTTCTAAATATTCTTTAGGTTTAGAAAGCCAATATAATTGTGAGTTTTCATGGATCCTTTTTAGTTAAAATATCAGCAGAGGTCTGCAAATATCTGCAGAGGTTGCAGTATTTAGTGCGTCAATCTACGCGTATGGTTCTGGATTTCAGAAAAGAAAGAAGTTAGAAGCTTCATACTTCTAACTTAGAAATTCAATACTTCAAGTACACGATTTAAAAAAAATTGTTATTGCATATTAATTTCTTCGCTTTATCACGCACTAATTTTTTTTTTATTGCTCGTACTTTAAAATTTTACTAATTTTAAACATATTTTACTTTTAAACTCATAAAATCTCACTGTGTGCATGTGATTGTTTACTACATTTTATTTAGGTTAAACTTATATCATCTGCAATTGCAGATTAATCCTGTGTTGCATGTTTTCAGACCAAAATGTTGATGTTGATTTACTTCTAAAAATCATCCGATCGGTGGCAACAGGTTCTACCTCAACTTTTCAGGTTAAAATCACGTTTTTTTTTCAACTTTATGTTAAGCGAGTTTGCATAATATTAAATATTGTCTGAAAAATTATTCATTACAACCTTACTATCAATCTATTTTTCTATGCGAGCACGTATTAAATTCCTTGAAAGAAAAAATAATGTGTTCGCGAGATGGAACCTTCTTGACCTGTAAAATATAGTTAAAACTATTTACCACCAAGCCGACGAAATTTCGATGGTACCAGTTCTTACGAAACAGGCCAGCATGTAAATTACTCTAGCTTGAAACGATCAATTGAAATGTTCGAATTCCGACTTCAGATAAATTGGATGTCTTTAAATAAATGATCCTTAAATGTAAATAAAACAGTTTATTTACATTTAAGGATAATCCAATTTTGTTTATTCTTTTTATTAATAATATTACAGATAAATGTAAACTTTGTAAAATGCTACTTTCGCAGATGATATCAAATTATTTAATGTAATTAAGTCCTCAAGAGACGATATCAATTTACAGTTGAATCTGAACGCAATAAATCTATTGGTCAGAGTCGTTGCACAGGATACCGTTGAATGTTACTAAATGTCATTGTGTCTCCTTCAATAGAAATAGAACTCCTTTTGAATTTCAGTATAATAATTCATGAATAATATGTACAGCACTCCAAAAGTATTAAAGACTTGGGCGTTATTTTTTATGAGACACTCTCATTTGTGGAGCCTCTAAGAAACATCCTTCCCAACGCCTACAGATATCTTGGTTTCTTAATCAGGTCCTAGAAAAAATTTAAAAGTGTTGATACAATTATAAGCCTATAGTGATCCACATTGATTCCAGTCTTGACATCTCAGATTTTATCTCCTTATTACGGCTGTTATATTACGGCACTCATTTTTAAGACACTTTAGCGTACAATAGGTCACCTATGTCAAGATTGGATCACAATATTCAAAATTATCATTTTATTTCTAAAACGTTTAATATTCCTACAATAAAGTTCATCCATAACTATAACGAAATCTCACTTATGTTTAATTTTTTTCATGTCAGTATAATAATTTGCATAGGTTTAGCTGCAGTCTTTTGCTTCAAACAGAAGTTATCAAGATATCAGATCTGCATAAAACGAATACAGGATTTAATAATCCTTTAAATAGTATGTACAGGATTTGGAATTTTCTGCCATTGAATCTGAGAAAGAAAGGACTCGACTATATTCAAGTACTCCGTTCATAAATCCGGCAATAAAAAAGTTTTCTTAATATAATGAAGCATTCTGTTTAGATTAAGAGAAAATCGTTCATATAAATAATAACTCTTTTATTCACAAAAATGATCAATTAATGCTAAGAATGGAGTCTCGTTCGAACAATCGTACCGAGCAGACGTGTTTCGCAACCAGTGTAAACACTGAGACGCCAGTACTTATACAATATAACTTTAGTTTGAAAACGCGCTTCTAAGTAAGTATAGTGTTATTAGTTTTCGAATTCAGAAATTGGCTGCTGAAGCTAAGCCCTGCAGCAGAAGCACAGAAACGTACCAATAAAAATGGATCCAGGAAACAGGAGTCATTTCACACAAGCATATCCGAGAGCATATCTCAAAGTTCTAATCCAACAGTTTCTAAAACCTATTATAGACATTTGACACTTTCTACTTTTCAAATATCGGGATTATATTTTCTACTTTTCAAATATCGGGATGACATTTTCTACTTGTCTAAAGTAGAATATCGCAGCTAGTAGAAAAATCGCAGTTTCTACTTTTTAAAAGTAGAAATTTCATTTATTCTACATTTCAAATGTCTAAAAGACATTTTCTACTTTTTAAAAGGTGAAAATTAAGAGTTTCTACTTTTATAAAGTAGAAATCAATCAATTCCCACTTTTTTGGGTCGATTTTTTTACTTTGTGGTTTAGAGTGATATATACGTTAACGCTATACATCCTAAAAATGACCAAGCTATCTTGAACGAATCAATCCCGGATCGCATCAACAACGACTACCTTGCCGGATTGGAACAGTTAATTCGTATCAACGATATTACGTGCATCTCCAAAATATCTGGTTCAAGAGTCTGTGTTTTTTTAACTAAATGTTCATTGGTCGAGCAACTAAAGGATCAAAAGGTAAAAGTTAAAAGTCATTCCTTACATATCAGACCATTAATTGAAAATAATAAAAGAGTGGTTATATCTAATATATCAGTCCCGTGATACATAACGAAGTAGTGCTTGATGTGCTCAAATCAAAAGAAATAGTATACCAATATCGCAAATCAGCAACGTAAGAGCAGGCCTAAATAAATCTGGTCGCTCTCACATTATTGCATATAGATGCCAAATGTACATTAAACAAATAGCTGAGAATAAACTTCCAGAGTCAATTCGAATAAATTATAAAGGTACAACATACTGGATCTACATGAGTATAAAGATTCGACGAGCTGCTTTGTTTGCAAACAATGAGGCCATGTATAGCTAAGCTATATGTCCGCAAGCCATGGAAACGTTCCTCGCATAACGATACGCAAAGCCCGACTCAACTCGATAATGCGGAAAATTCACATCTCACCAATCAACGTAATTTAGCATTGAAAAGGCCACCTCCCTCCTCCGCCACTTCCGAGAGCACTCAAGAACTCAGAAGCACAAATTCGACTTCAACCAATGAACCTAGGAGTCTAGAAAAAATACTCACCTCACCACAAATAAATCAAAACGAGCAAAACCGCAAAAAAAGAAAAGAAAAACAAACTCTGCCACGATCCAAAATGAAAATATAACCATTGAAAAGAAGCAAGAGTTTGATAAAACTTTACTCTCAATTAAACAACCAATCGATATTGCAACAGCTAAATATAATCTCACATTTTACAAAGCTGAAGAAAAAATTACTACAGTGCGACCCGGACTTGAATTCTGAAGGATCTTCTAGTACCTCATTATATTAAATCTGGAAATCATTAATTTCGTCATGGAAGTCATCAAAAAATCTGGATTAAAAATTCTTTACTGGAACACCAGAAGCTTCAAGCGTAAAGAGGAAATCCAAAGAGTGTTGCACAAAGTAGATATAATAGTATGTGTTGAATCTTTACGAAACAGTAATATTACTAACATTAATTTTCCAGGTTTTGTCAACTTATATAGACTAGACAGGTCTTACTCGACCGGATGTGGTATAATATTAAGTCTCCTGACCAAACAATAAAGTTATGTGCCCTATAGGAATTTATAAAGATAACAAATACTAATCTTACAGTTTGCTACCGATCCCCAGCTCTTTGGATCAATGGAATTCGTACTATACTTTCTAACATACAAAAGAATCAAAATAACAGTTTTGTTGGCGACTTTAATGCTCATCACGTAGCATGAAACTGCAACAAAACCGATAAAAACAGTGAAAACTTATTTGAAAATATTGCAGGCTAAAAGGCATTACCTCTTTATTCATAACCTTGATACGTACACCCATTTTGATAAAACCTCTAAATCAAATATTGATCTAGTGCTCTCAACAAACAACATAGTCAATGAAATTTTAACATGCATAATAAACGAGACCTGGGGTTCGGACCACTGTTCAATTTATATAGGCGTTTATACAGAAAAAATTATTACATACAAAAATCCCACAAGCTAAGGTTTAAAAGAACTGATTGGAAAAACGTCGCTACTAATCTAGACACAATACATACTCAGAATTATTTACAGAAGAATATAATCTCCTATCTCCATCAAACAAAAAATACGAATTTTTCGTAAATATTGTATCGGAAGCTTTAAAAAATAGTACGCCTAAAAGAAAAATTGTGAGTATGAATTTACATAATAGAAACCCGGTAGCCTGGTAGGATAATGATTGCCATGAAATTAAAACGTGAAAAAATGCAGCGTTTAAAAAATGACAACAATCAAATGACCATAAAGACTATATTGAATATAAAAGATTCCCTATTGAAAAATCTCACCCGAGATCTCATGCCAAAATCTCATGTAATGATTTTTTTTGCTTTTTTGCACGTTTTAAACCACTGTTAGTCGATTAATGAGTATTTCTGAAAAGTTCAAATTTAGAAATTTTTTGAAAAAATTTGACTTAGAAAAAATTTTATTCTTTTTTGAGATCTCAGGTGAGATTTTACAGTAGAGTTATGTGCGGAAGCAAAACAAATTCCTAACTAAAAAGCTAAACAGTTTAAAAAAATTTGTTGAATCAATAAACATAAAAACTATAATGGTCAGTACGTATGGGACACTTGTAAGATTTTTATAAACAAATGGGTTCAAATTACCTCTCAATACGTTCCAGAAAATTTACAATTAGAAAAAAAAAGAACAAAATATGCCCTCCGTGGGTTCCCACTAAACCATATTATATGCCGATTGCCGAATGTCAAGCCATTGGATTCCTGGAATCTAATTTCAGTTTTGCTGAATTCAATGCAGCCTTAGATACCCGAAATCCCAATTCCTCACCAGAACTCGATGGAGTAGATTACATGATTCTGAAACCTCTTCCCTTAAAATTTAAACTAATACTTGTTGACATATTTAATGGTATGTACAAATCTGTCGACTTTCCCAGTAGTTGGTAAGATTCCTATGTACATTTCATTAAAAAACCAGATGGCAAAAGCTATCGCCCGATAGCTTAATTGACCTCACGTGTCTGTAAATTATTTGAAACTATGATCAAAAATAGATTTCAATTTTGGATAGAAAAAAAAAATGCATTATTATCTATTCTCTCTGTGTCTCTCTGATTCTCTGAGCTTACTATGTAGTATTATACAACAACCCTCAGTAAACATAAAAACTAACCCATTAATTATAGAAAATAAACAGAAATATATAGAATTTATGAATGAAAAAACTGAAGCGGGTCACATTTACCTATATTGGATTCTCTCATATACAGAAATCATAGAGAATGAAATCACAAAAACAGCGGCGAAAAATCCATGTAACACTGTACATGCAAATAGAATCCAAGCGCATTGTATTATGGATTGATATAAACAGTATAAAGTAGCAATGATGGGCGACACAAACGAAACAGTAATCGAAACTGGAAAATCTAAAGGGAAAAAATACTTTAAATTATATTATAAAGATCAACCAAATTTAAACCATGGTTTTTCAATAAAAATCTTCCACGTGAACTCATTGTCATTATAAATAGCTGTCGTTCGGATCACTATATAATTTAGCTGCATCACTCGCGCGCATATCTATAATCAATGGTCCTATGTCCCCGTGTCTGCAATGTGAGCAAAATCTTGATCACGTCCTATGGCAATGCTCACTATATAATATTAATATCGTTCCAATCTTACTCATGAATTAATGAAACTAGACTTGCAACTACCTGTATGCTGTTGCAGTATGAACCGAACACATCTGCATTCTTCTGCATTCTAAGATACCTCAAAAATTGTAAATTGAAGGTATAAACATGGTATAATATTGAACTTACTGAAATAAGCTAATAAATCTTCATTTATTTAATGCTTCCAATAAAAAAAAATACCAAGAAAAATCAGATACTCACATTTAACATCTTTTGAGCATAGTTTTTCTATAAGTGTAAAGGATTGTGATATCAGGGAAACTGCCATTTCAATCAGATCCTAAAGACTTTTAAAAAGGTACTATTATAAAAATATAATCCTACAAAGACGGTACTTTTACATTATTTACATTTATTTACAAACAGCTAGACAGAGCTGCGCTACTATAAGCTTTGATATACAGCTTTCTTCCGCGATGATACATCTTCTTCAAGACATAGCTAGGATGCGCATGCATATTTATGTTGTTATTTGTATATAATTTATTTAAAAAATATAAATAATGTGCAGGATTAGTCAAAAAAATTACATAAATACTATTAACGAAAAGCGTACAATGCGTAAAAAAAAGAATTATTAACTATAATCAAAATCGTATATAAAAAAGCAAAAAAACGCCCGAACAGGGACTCGAACCCTGGACCCTCAGATTAAAAGTCTGATGCTCTACCGACTGAGCTATCCGGGCCGGTGATTGCAATTTTTAAATGTAATTTTTAAATCTAGGAGATTTTATAGAATCTTTGAGACTAATTTTCAACATATTATTAAAAGAAATATTTTTTAATGAACAATCCATATGTAAAAGATTTATTTTGTAATTTTTAGAAATTCCAAAAAAAAAAAACAATAAATTTTAATAGTTAATTAATTAATATTATTTTTTTCACTACCAACTAATTGTTTATAAACAAATAAATATCAATGATTAGGATATATATCTGCTTATTCATCAATACTTGTTATCAATATTAGTTAAATTTTTAGTGGCGCACTACGCATGCGTGAAAACTTAAAATCAGCTTTATATGAAAGGTAGTCCACCAATAGGAGCCATTCCTTTACTAAAAAATGAAAATGGCGAATGAGGAACATTGGATTCTATTGGTTGAAAATTTGTATTCGTAATTACTTATCATACAAATAGAGCTTTAACTTCATCTTTCAATTTCTTTTCCGGAGCGTCGCGTGCTCTTCCGGTTATCGTGCAAGAACGGTATCGTTCTTCGGTGAGTTACATTTCAAAAAATCTGTGTAATCCTCGAGAACTATGCGAAAATAGTTTACAGTGATACTATAGAATGGAAATTATACTACTCTATTAAGTTTTTTGCCATATATTTTTTTACTTTGTCAACATTTTGGTTCGAATCATAACCTCTATGTTGACAATCGGTGATATGTTCACGTTGCATTGTTTTTGTATTGTTGTTAAAGTACTTTTATTGTTTCTAGTCGATTATTAGTGTTTAATTTTGTGAAATACCCTAGCGTCTACTGCATAAATTCTTACTTGTGCGATAATAGGAATATGTAGTTTTTTTTTACATGCTCTTAAAAACAAACTTATTAAATAAAGTAGTATATTTCTTTTAGTTACATCAACAAAAAGTTATACAGGTACTTGATTATTTCAGGACTGACGAGATGAAGTTCAACAGGTTAGTGACTTCCTCGAGGAGGAAAAACAGAAAGAGACATTTCACTGCTCCATCTCACATTCGAAGGCGGCTTATGTCTGCTCCTCTGTCAAAAGAGCTTAGACAAAAGTACAATGTCCGTTCTATGCCCATTCGCAAGGATGATGAAGTCCAGGTAATAATATTATGAAATTTTGCATTGTTAATATTGAGTTTTCTTATGTTTATATGTTGAATTTCATTTGAAAAAAGTTTTTATACATAAAAATAAACTTTAATTCATTAAACTGTTTCTTTTGAACAATAGAATAGATTTAATTTCAATGAAACCTTAAGTTACTGCTGAAATTTTAAATGTTTCAAACAATCTATTGATTTATTTAATTTGTGAAATATTCCAAATGATGAACTAAACCATTCACGTAGGTTGTGATACAGAATTTTTTTGCATATGGTTTTTAGGGTTCTCCTATTAACTGTATTTCAAATTATTTCTATTCACATCAAATGCAGAGAAATTGGCACTGATCCTAATTAAAAATTTCTTTTAATTATCATCAGTACTGTTCTGAAACTTATAAATATGATTATTTGTATTTTTTCAGGTTGTACGGGGCCATTACAAAGGGCAACAAGTTGGAAAAGTAATCCAAGTATACAGGAAAAAGTTCGTTATATACATTGAACGAATTCAAAGAGAAAAAATGAATGGCGCTAGTGTCTACGTTGGAATTGACCCTTCAAAGGTATTACTTCAATATTTTGTATTTTTCATACTTTGAATCTTTCTAGATGATGATTTAAACCATTCACAGAGATTTAAACACAAAGTTTGTCTAGTAAGTCACTTTCAGGGTTTTCCTGTTTGTTGATAAACTTTTCAAACTTAGTTTAATTGCTGCAGAGAAGTTGGCACTGATATTTATCAATTCTGAATAGTTTATCTTTCAATCAAGTGTACAAAATAATAATCAAAAATTTTTTTATATAGATTGTCATTGTCAAATTGAAGATGGACAAGGACCGTAAAAAAATTATTGACCGAAGAAGCAAGGGACGTCTTGCTGCACTTGGCAAAGATAAAGGCAAATACACTGAAGACAGTGCCGCTGCCATGGAGACATCGTAAATCTTACATCTGACTAATTCGCCCTATTGTATTATTTCAAAATAAAGTTTCGAATGCACATTCGAAATTTTGTACGTTTTTATTTTTTTGGAATAATATAAAACACCAATTTTGTTTTTTCAAAAAATTTTATATTTATTTGCATACAATAAAACAAGATTACATTTAAACTTCAAAAAGCTTAAAAAATTAAGAAGCGCTGTAAAAATTAACAATTTTTCGTGTGTATTGTTCTCATACAGTATATAACTATTTCATTTTTTTTTTTCATTGATTTTAATCACAGTTAAAGAGTCATTTCTGACTGATCATAATATGTATGTTAGCAAATTAATGATCATCACCATTTAAATGCACCATTTATAATTACACTTTTTTATCATACACAAGTTTTATGTGAAATAAAATTTCTATCATAAATTCTCTTTTTAATAATAAAGTATTTTACATGTTTAGCTGCAGTTAGTGCGTTTACAAAAATCTTAAAATACAAAATTATTAAACAGTGATACAACTATTTTTTTATACACTGTTTAACATTTTAAAATACTGATTTAAAAGTTGCATCAATTTTGATTTGTCTATAAAACAATGCAACCTCAAATTATTCTTATACCACCCTTAAACCAATTTTTTAAAATATATATCGACCAACAAACATCAACTGAAATTTTTAATTTAATTTTTTTTTACAAATTAAAAATGATTCTAAGATATAATATATTTTCAATAGAGTAGCAAATTTAAATAATCATAATACAAGAATTTTCTTAAATTTAACATTCTAGTAACTTTTTACAAGAAATTTAATTAAAATCAATTTAAAATTAATATTTCATTTTAACATAATTGAATATTTAAAACATATTATTTTCTAGCAATAGCAAGAATGCGTAAAATATAAAGAAAGAGATTAACAATATCTAAATAAATATTGATTGTTGCTAATATATACTCCTCTGGAGATAAGGTTTTCATTAGTAGTTGTGTATCATAAATAATAAAGAATGAGAATAATAGTGCTCCTCCAATGCAAAGAAAAAGTTTGTCCACAGTACTTTGAGTGAAAGCTTGAAGTAAGCCTCCAATTAAGAGTATGCAGAGGCCTGAGAACAATCTAAAAAAATAAGAGACAGTTAAGTAAATGAAATATTAGACTGTTGATTCTTTAAAGTATTGTATACATTCCACTAATTTAGGTTGGAGGACAATTATAAAACCACCAAATTTCTTCAAATATTTTCTTAGTAATTATTTAAATGCTGAATTTTTTTTTTACATTTTATTCTCTATATACGTAATAGAGTTAAGATTTTGAATATGATTTATTTATATTAATATTCATTTCCAAAAACGTACCGAATTTTTCTATCAGATGAGAAGTATTAAATCTTATTTTTAAAGAAAATTTATATGCATTTTGAAAATCAAAACAAAATACTCAATAAATGATTTTATTTAAATATAAGTATTATAAGTTGATACACAGAAAATAAAATAAATTTCAAACAAAAATAAAAATATTGGTTTTGCCTATGAAAATTAGCCAGTTCAGACCTCGTGTTTGCTATCGCCTTTGGCTTAGGTGTCGATTTACACGAGTTCTGGACTGTCCAAGTTTTTTCCTCACTACTGGCGTAATTTACTAAATTAATTTTGAATTTTCTTACTATATTGAAATAAAACAAGAGTATTACCGAATTAATTTGAGAAACATTAAACTTCATCACTAAAGTATCATTTGTCCATAGGACTTATTTTTTTTCAAAGGAACTAGTGCAATTATTATTTATCAAGTTTTAATACACATATAATTGCATAAAATTAATCGTAAGATCATTTTCTAATCTGAATTAGAATTTATGGAATCATTTAAGAGTATGTGATAGTTCTACCATACCGACATTGGAATATTTTGCAATTTTTATACCTATAAAAATACATGTGTTTGTACAAACTTAAAACATCATTGCATTTCCTTGAGCCACAATTTACAATTTCCTAAAGTTTTAAACCAATATTTGAAGACTGCCAAAAAAGGCATGTCCGCAAATATTACATGTCTTGGTACATGATTCACAAGCTTTGTAGAAATGCCATTTCCAGCAATATTTATATATCTGCTTGAAACTGAAAAATGGTAGATTATGAACCAAGGAAGTGTAGCAATGTCTTCTTTTTGCATATGTGTATTTACTATTTAATTCTAATTTAATTTTTTATTATTTATAATTTACTATTTATTCGAATGAAAATAGTGTAATGTTGATAAGATAGGACAATCAGATTCTCTTAACAAATGGTAATATTTAAAAGTAAACTATAAGAGAATTAATATTTTGTAAAAGGTATGTATCTTACGCAGCACCCATGGCAGAGAAATCTCGTTTAGTTTGGAAAGTAAAGGCTGTTAAGGCGATGACAACAGTCAATGTTATGAAAAGTGCTTGCAGAACAAGAAAGACATCATACAAGCTGACTACGATTCCAATCATACTTGCCTGCACTATTGTCTAAAATAAATAATTTAAAATTTTTATATACATTAATCAATATAAATATGCTTGATTGTCGATTATGATTATAATAAAATACGTACAAAACCAACAAGAAGTACTAAGTTTGTTGGATGATCTCTTCTTTTAAAATGAAGGGCAATGAGAATTGCAAATGTTGTGAAAAATGATATCATTACTGGCCAACCACTGTAAAATAAACATTTATCATTATTCTAAAAATAAATACCACTTATCAATCAATATACAAATGTAGATTACTTGTCTTTAACATAGAGTTTGACTGGTTCCACAAGACAAAAAGTTCCAGCAATAATCACAGTCAAAAATAATTGCATACTGAGGAGTCCATATACTTTGCGTATGAAAGCTGTAAATATAAAATACATTGAAATTATTCAAGTAACATTAAGCTTACTGCTTATTTGATTTACAGTTCAAGTTACATATTAAAACGACAAAAAATAAAACCAAAATTCATGAAAAGAAAAAACAAGAAGCTTTTTATATCTGCAATGAATCTCAAAAATGATATATAAAGAAAGTATAATTTTAAAATACCCATTCGAATTTTGATTGAAGCATTATGTACATTGTTGTGGTATGCAAAATCATTCTGTATCCCACCATGCTCTTCCTTTCCTCCACCTTCAATATCATTTTCTGACAGGATCAAGGGATTCATCATTGAATCATTCGTCATCTTGAAATCTATCAAAACATAAAAATAAATTTTTGCGCTTTCTTTGCAAAACATTATGTTTATATTTATCAATATTAATTATAATAAATGTCTGTATAAAACCTAAAAACATTTCCATACACACCATCATAATAAATTTAAAAATAAAGATTTATTTTAGATATTTAAAAGGATACTTAAGTTCTATATCTTATAAACCATATTGATTTTTTAAATTGGTGGAATCCTTTAGTCAAGGGTTGTTCTTGATATCAAAAAGATTAAAATAAACATCTTTAATAAAGAAATTCACATAAGAAGTAAAAAATCTGTAACCTACGTATACATATAATCCCAATTACCAAAACATTCATGTACTCAGACAAAAGTTAACCTGTAATTAAATAATAAAAAGTCATTTATATAAACTTACTTACCTCTGGATCTCTAATTTCGATAGCAGCTGTTAGATACACTATTGGAATAATATTTATTATATTATTCCAGCCGTTCGATCGATTACAAAGTCACGCAAAATTGTAATGACGTATTTTATTATGTTCTCAACACCTTTATTTTTTTACGCTCTCTCAGCTGATACTACCGGAATCTACCAATCGTTGAAGCTATTGAAGTTAGCATTTTTGATTGGCTAATATATTTATTTACTATTTTTCAAATGCGGTTTAAAAAAATAAAGATCAAAAAGTAGAATTAGTAAAGTTTTTACTTAGTCTAGTACATAAGAAGAAAAATTATAAAAATTAAAAAATATTTCTTACATTATAATGCCGAATACCTATGATAGTTTAATCTATATGCAGAAATAGCTTTGTAATATAATCCGAATTATAAGAAAAATTAGTAAACCTATAATTTTGAAGTACCTAATGAAAATATAAATAATTTTAAATAAAAAATTTACCAAAAGTTAATTTATTAGAAAAAAAATTAAAATAACTTTTGAATGTTTTCAAAATTTCTATCAAAATTGAGTTTTCCGAGTTTTTCCTTTTCTTTTCCAATATACGCACAACAAAAGGAAATAATATACAAGTACCATATCTATAATTAAAAATTATTATGCTTCCAAATAGTAAAAAATAAATTCTAGTTTTTTTGTAAGGTTTTATGGCGCGAATAAGGCTTTGGAGCTGCCTTTTACATGCTGACGTTAGGACACTGGCTATAACTAAAGATTAGCCAGCCGGTCACCGGCGTATAACCAACGAATATAGCGCATATTCGTTTGGTGTAACGTTTTACCCGTTATATTAAAATAAACGTTCCCTGACATAGTAGTTATTTATTAAGTAATTTGTTACCGTACTGTAAATGAACTAATGAGTGCTCTATTTATAAAAGTTGCAATGTAAAGAATTTGGGGAAGCTAACCTTTATGTCGCGATTGTTGTTTAAAAGTGTAAATATTTAAATTAAATCAAATGTTATTTTGACACATGCGTCAAGTATATTAATAAGGCATCCAACTATTTTGTTTATACTATTCCGTAAGTATTTAGACTGCGTTCGAAAGTCGTGGATAGATATACTAACTTCAAACTTAACCTCAATTTAATTCTTTAGATGACTGACTTACCTATGTAATAATCTAATAGTGTATAACTATTAAATATAATTATTTTTATTTATCAAACATTTCATAGTTTAACATTTTTGATAGCATTCAGATATGAAATTATTTTTAATTGATTCATTTAATATTTTTTTAAAATTTATATATAAATTTATATATGTATATGCATATATAAGAAAATTATGAACAAGTATATGATTACATTTTCTGAAATTCTTTTAGATATATGATAAAGTGATATGACTTTAACTGAAATGGAGCCAATGAAGATTCATATCGATGCCTTGGAAATGGCAGGAAAAATGGTTGACAAGCACATTGTTGCTGATAGCAATTTTCCATCGTTAATAAATCTTATGCGATACAATTTACAAGGTGGTCCAACCGTTAGTGGTCTTGATGTTTATGATTACCCCAATTTAAATGGAGCATCGTTGAGTTTAACTAATATTAATCAAATGAGAACACACAGTAAAATACCACTGCCATCAGAAGTCATGGAACACTTTGGACGTATCCTTTTTTAACATACTATTTGAATTATAAATTATTATACATCTTATTAAAATGGATTTTCGATATAAACTTAATATATTATATTATATTTTAAATTAGTAATTTGAAAAAAACATAAGATAGTGACAGTTTATTGTTAAAGTAAATAAATGAGATTTTTTATACATGTATTTTTCATAAAACTTAACCATTTTATTTGAGAATTTAGTTCAAGAATTAAATTGAAATTGATTATCATTTCATTAACAAATTTAAACAAGTAAATAAGTTTATACTTGAATCAATTATTTTCCTTAATGATTAAAATACAGATATGCAGTGTCATTGCATGATGGGTTTATTCACAGATATTTCTAAAGCATGGTTAACAATTGATAGTGATATTTATGTCTGGTCATATGAAAATGAGTAAGTATTAGTTCTATAAATTTTTTTTTAATGAAATAAAAAAGAGTACTTATATAAAGATTTTAAATTTCAGATCTGATGTAGCATATTTTGATGGCTTAAATGAAACAATAATCAGTGTTGGTCTTGTTAAACCAAAACCTGGTATTTTTCAAAATTATGTTAAATTTTTGCTTGTTTTGACAACAACAGTTGAAATTACAGTTCTTGGTGTTACACTCACTGATAATGATGATGGTAGTGTCATTATAAACTATATTTTACTCGATTCAAAATTACATCCATAATAATAATAATAATGATTTTAGGTACACAAGGAGAAATGCAATTGGTACCTGAACCAATTTTCACGGTAGCAACAGATGGAATCGCTATAACAACAATAGCAAAAACAAGTAGTGGAAGAATTTTTCTTGGTGGCAGAAATGGTTCTTTGTATGAAATATATTATCAAGTAGGTTTTTGTTATTTTTTTATTCTACATTAGACTAAAATATTCTAGTTTGTATGGTATTTTAAAAATTTTATTACAGGCAGAAAGGAGCTGTTTTGGAAAACGTTGTAAAAAAGTTAATCATTCTGAAGGAACATTTTCATTCCTGATACCATCATTTGTTGCAGTTGCTCTTTCCGAAGAAGAAGCAATTGTTCAAATTTCGGTGGACGACTCTCGTAATATTTTGTACACTTTAGGTGACAAAGGAACAATTGCTATATGGGACATTGATAATGGAGGAGCTTCAAAAGTCACTTCAATGTCCCAATCTTCCTTAGTACAAAACTCAGTCCACGTTGTAAAAACTCTGGATAGCAACAACTTTAGGCCTCTTGTGAGCATATCTGCTATAAATGAATCTGAATCAATGCACTTAAATTTAGTAGCTGTTGCAGCAACTGGTACAAGATTCTACTTTAGTTGTACTTCTGTATCCAATCCAATGGGAAGGCCACAATGTTTACAACTTATTCATGTCAGATTGCCACCTGGTTATGCAGCTAATGCATCTGTTATGAGACCGCGGAAGGTTCAAATGGCTCATTACAGAAAAGGTAATACATCTTTAACATACAATATTTCAAAGTGCTTCTAATTACAGTATTCAATGTTTCATTAACAATTTGAAATTGTATTGAAACTTATTTTAATAGTTATATATTAGTAGTCATTAATTCTAAATTACGTGTTGGCTAATAGTTTGCACATTTACAGTTGACTAACTTATGCAAAGACAAATGTTATTTAAAGTATGAAATGTTGCTTAGGAACCCTAATTTTGATATGCGGCGGCGACACAGAAAGTGCATGGTGTCTGAGTAATGATGCTTATCCTTTCTCAAATTATCTTGCTGAAACACAAAGTATTTTACCCCTGGAAAGTCCGGTGTGGGCACTGGCTGAGATTCCTGGAGAATCAGCTATTCAGATAGAAAAACAATGTGGAACGCAGGGCGATCCTCCACTTTTAGTTCGTCAACACATGGAACCTCCTCGCAAATTTATTTTCCTTACTGCTCAAGTATGCGAAATACATACAATTATTTGTTTAATGTTGTAAGAATTATGCACTCTTATTATTTTTATACGCTGGTTTTTAGGGCGCTATAGTACTTATCCAAGTTCGTCCTGTCGATATTCTTCGACAACTTCTTCTTGAACAACGAGGGCCCGATACCGAAGCTGTTAGAGCATATTTCCAAACCCAATCACCAGACCAGGCCTGCGCAACGTGTCTTATTCTCGCTACGTTAGAAAGTTCACAAAATGCTCAAGTACTAAAAAATATACTTTTAAATCCTACAATACAAGTTAAATAAGTGTTTAACATTCTGTTTATTAACAATTTTAAAGCTATCAGAATGGGCTACAAGGGCTTTCTTCTTGTACGGTGGACAGAGAATTGCAGCTGTCCAATCAACAGATCCTCACACTCCATTCCCAAACATATGTGCAGGTATTTATTTAGTTAATACTAGGAACACCTGTGTGTAGTCAGAAGCGCTTATCACAATTATTTAATGATTATTGTGAAACTATCTATTACATCTCTCTTGTTTTACTATTATTGCTAAATTAGCTGTACTAAAACACTAATACAAGTATAAGGAATTTCATCAACTACTAAACAAAGTGATTAACGTAAACACAAATTAAGCGATCCTTCACATAACAGATTGTAATTAATCGTATAAAAAGTTGCAGGGGACCTACGCACCTCAACGCCTCGCATGCCAGGTTTTGACTCCATCCGCTCGCAGCTGATGCGGACGCCTCAGCAGCAGCCCCAGGGACCCAACGTTGACTCTGCTCTGCAGCAGTTCTCAGCGAAACACGGAGGTCTCTACCTCTATATCGGCAGGATACTCAGGCCTATCTGGAATCTGCGCTGCATCAAACAGGAGACCACCAATGGCAAGACTCAAATATTCAGCACCGTCAACGCCACACAAGTTGGCTGGATTCTCGGACACTTGCAGGCGCTTCGCTGTTTCCTAAACAAGAATACTCACATTTCTAAGCAGTAAGTATAATTATATTATTAACTACAAGTTAAATTAACGGTTCTTAACAATGAGAATTTAATTTTAATTTTGAAATCGCAAATCAAAAGTTCCATAATCTCATATCTACTAATGGTTAAATTCATTCCTTATAAGAATTTTTTCATATATGAATTTAATTAGGTACTGAACATAATCCAACTATACGTCACCTACTGTTAAAGTAAATATTTTAAGGCTGTGCATATTTATACATTGTTAAAGTTAACATTAATAATTTAGACACAGCACAATAAGAAGTGTAACAGATGGATTTGATACTACAATAGCGAGCCATTATCAAGAACCGATTGTCGAAGAAAGGAATTCCTTAGACGCGCTTAAAATTTTTATAACTCATGCTTGCGAAATTCTTGGATTGTGGAAGATACTTTGCGAAAATCAGTTGCACAATATTGTAAGCTGTTTATCGAAAGATCAAGTTAATCAATTTTCTACAGCAACGTTTCGAGATCTCATTTTAATTGGGCATGAAATCTCTTCTCTTTTGATAATTCATCTTATTGACAGGTAAACCATACTATATTCTACCTATATGGTTTCCATTTTTTGTATTTTGCTGATATTTCAATGTAATTTTTGTGCAATATTTAGTTATCTTGGCGATAATGCTTCTGTGGATTCTGTCAGTGGGAGACTGCGAGAAATTTGTCCGAATCTTTATCGAAGCGAAGATGCAGTTTGTTCAAAAGTATGCATAACGATTAAATTAATACTTTTTTTTACAACTTAATTAAAATATAAATAATAAATTTTATGCATATTTTGAATAGGCGAACGAGATTATATTAAAAGCCAAGAACTGCACGAATCCGGAAGAAAAGGATACATATTTACAGTCAGCTTTAAAGGTGTTTAAAGTTTTTGACTTTATATGTATTTTTTGTGAATTTTGCGATCTAATGTGACAGTTTTACGTTATTTTTAGTTGTGTAAAGAAGTTGCTCCAAGATTAAATGTTGCTGCAGTTTGTCAACAGTTTGTGGCCTGCCATTTTTATCAAGGGGTATTAGACATATGTCTCTGCTGTGCAGAGAAAGTAGATCCTAATAATGCTGCTTTACATTTTTATAAAAATAACGAACCTGTTGAAGACCAAGAGGGAAATTTTGCTTATTTAAAAAGGTAAATTCATCAAAATATCCTGTTATTTAAAAAATTCCCTAAGTTATAATTTTATGTTGACTTATAAAATAAATAAACTATTGCAGATTAGAAATTTACAAAGAATTTACTGCCATGCTTGATTATCTTTATAATCAAAGTATTTCAAGTTCGATGAGCGTAGTAGCTTCATCAAAGGAAATGGTATTTAAAAATGTCCATAAGTGATACTATTATGCCAAATGAATGGAATAGAAGTGTAATTGATATAATAATATAACTTCATGTTTTAGTTGCACGAAATTATAGAGGAAGCATTACATTCGCAATGTGAAACATTACATGTTTCAGTGTATGCTTGGATGATCGAAAAAGGGCTTCATGGTGAGCTGGTAGCTCTTGCAACAACTTCATTGGAAGCATACCTAATACGAGTAAATGCCCCAGAGTTACTTTGGCAATTTTATGAACGTAATAAGAATCATGCCGCTGCCGCAAAAATTCTCTATGCGTTAGCAACGAAAGTTGGGTACGTATCGTCGTCGCCTTAAATTATAAAGGTAACAGTTTAGAATCTGATTGGATAAGGTGATAATCATAATCCGTTTGAATAAGGTAATGACTCAATCCAATTGGATAAGGAAACAACTCAGACTCTGGTCGGAAAAGGGAACATTGAAAATGTCATTTTTCTCTTGACTTTAAGGTGGTGTTTTTACACGATTTGTGTAGAAATTCCAGTGTGAGAATCCGAGCTATAATCACCTCACTGGCAAAGAGAATAGTAACAGAGGATAGCTTTATACAGCAGGGATAGTTGTGTGCTAAAATAAATACATGTTGTTCACGTTGGTGAATCCGAAAAAATAATACATTTAGGCCCTGAAGAGGGACATCTAATTTAAAAGTGTATTTTATTGGTTCGAATGGATCTATTCTCCACCTCTAATATGTAGAAATTGTTTGAAAATTTTACAATCAAATTGAAATCATTAATAAAATTAAAATTTAACATTTTCACAGTTTCTATGTAAATCGCGAAAAAAACAGCGTCTCAAGTCGTAGGGAGGAAAATGTATATTTTTGAGCTATCACCTTATTTATCTGGATTCTAAATTGTCTCCTTATCCATCTGGATTCCAAGTTAACGTCTTACTCAACCGAATTCTGAATGGTCACTTTATTACTTTAAAGCGATGACTTACACAGTTTTAACTCTATTTAAAGCATGAAATTTGATATAAGATTCTTTTCTCATTATTTTCTACTTTTATAAATTTTGTCAGTATAAAACTTCATAAAACAATATTTTTAACCTATTTTATTAATATCAACAGGACTGACATAACACTGCCACAACGAGTTGAGTATTTAGCACGAGCTGTAGTATGCATGCGAAGTGATGAAGCTGGCTATGCTCCACATCTTGGTGTCTTTTTAAGAGAACTTGAGGATAAGGTGGAAGTTGCTCGAATTCAACAACAGGTTGGTTGAAATTTTAAAATTTGCAAATCTATTTCTTGCATTGATAAACTAAATTATTTGTTTAGATTTTAGACACAATTATTAATCAGCAAGCTTTATTTGAACAAATTACTGTACGGGATGCATCAATGAGATTGAACGCTGCCTTAGTCGACATTACTCAAGTATGAGAGTAAATTATTATTGAATTAAGAATAAATACAATTAACAGATTAAGGGTCGCATGATCCATGTGAGTCGCGATTTACTATCTCGGTGTGCGACGTGACCCATACATGGGTTACGCCTCACCCATATATGGTTGGTAGATTGCACTTACACTACTAAATGAACTATATATGGGACACAGTCTTTCCTTCTATATTTTGTAAAAACACTTGATCAACATATCCAATACCCTTTCTAAAATTTATAGTGTTTTTTTTAGTTCAGTAAAATCGCGCGGCTTTTACGTTGGAAAAACTTTAGACACAAGCGGCCCTTGAACTGTTAAAAAAGATTTCTGATAAAAAATGTAGGTCATAATTAATAATCATAATTTTAAATATGCACAGCTTTATGAAGATTACGCTGAGCCCTTACAATTATGGGAATGTAAATTAGCAATAATTCACTGTTCTGGGCATCAAGATGTAATGTTAATTCAAGGAATTTGGAAAAACATCATTGAATCTGGTAAATATCTTTCTTTGAATCTCTCATTTATAATCTTGAGATTCAATTCATTAATAAGAATTATTTTATTATTCAGAATTAAAAGATGACTCGATATCTGCAGAAGATAAAATGGCCATTGTGACTAGTAAAATTAAACTTCTTGGTCAAGAATACTGCGGAACTCCACATTGCTTCCCAGTTGGTAAGTGGAGTATGGTTATATGAAAACCTTTATCT
>UELV01176543.1:5439-16807 GCA_900490015.1 Megastigmus stigmatizans | reverse complement strand
CGGGGTCTTGGTCGTTAATGGGTTAATTTCTTGGTATTTTCAGGCCAGAACGAATCTGGCCAAAAACTGACGGGCACACCTGTTCTATTGCTCTAATTTCTTCCAGGGTGGTCTTATTCCAGGACAAGTCATATTTCTAATTTATTCCAAACACCTACTTACATAATCAACGAGAACGTAGTTGAAGTATAATTGACCGATCAAACCAAGTATTGGTTGTCAATTAGAAAGCAATATTCTGGCAGCAACAAAATAAAAAGAATGGTATACCTTTTAAGTGCCAATCTATTGGCTGCGGTTTTTAACATTGCACTGGTACATTATAAAAAAAAAACGCTTATTAGTGTTTTTTCCATACTCCTACGCACAATACGACTAGCTAAATGAGCTGCGGGAATGCAATTTCACAACTAATTATGTAGTCATACAAAAATATCCTATATGGTAACAGACGAGTAATTTTAACAGACTTGCCATTAAAGTCGGGAGAAATAAAAGCTGCGCAATGCTTTAAAGAAACGGTAATCCGGAATGGTTCTTTGCTCGCAAGAGTCGTCAACTGAAAGGAAAAGAAAGAAAGACGGGAAGGGGAGGGAGGGAGACTCGTGAACCCTTGTTCACAAGTGATGCTTCACACCGAGTACACTCCCCCGGCATTGTCGAAGAGAAAAAGGAGGACTACTTTTCAGCGGAATGAAACATGGAGCCGCCGCGGCAAAATTGTAGCCAAACCCAAGAGGTGGAATTCCCCTCATTCGACCGCCGGAATGGAAGAGCTGAAAAGTAAGTATGGGCCACACGCTAAATCTGTCGAGTAAGTAGCGGAGTCGGCGCGGCCCTCTCAGCCGAATAATGCAAGCAGACTCTCGGTGCAAGCCAATGCCGGAGGAGCGAGAAGAGGGATATAGAGAGAGATAGAGAGAGAGAGAACATCCATTTCCAGTAAGTGATATAAGGTACTTAATTCCCAAAGTTCCCGCCATAGCCGCGCAGTATATAGGATGTAAGCAACGCGTCGGAGAAGGGCATTATAGACAGCTCGGAGGCAGCGGGTGAGTCGAGCTGAGAATTGCTTTGCGAGGAAGGTAGGCCGCGCGCGCACAAAGTACACACGTTAGTCAGCTGAACGGTTGAGAGAGGAAGAATGGGGGAGAGGGGGTGGAAGGAAGAGCTCGCGCTGCAGCCGAGTCGACAGTAGGTAGTAGCTGCAGCGGCGGAGAGAGCCGGTGGCTGGCACTACTGGCCCCGGCTACTTTAATTGGACCAAGGCAAACAACCCCGGCTGAGTATCTTCACGCATCGCGGATCACGTCGAGTGCCCCCCCTAAGAGCAGGATGCGCGTATGCAGTCGGAGAGCAGTTTCGAGACTCGAGGATCCCTACGAGAGGGCGAGTAGTAGCAGCACCACCAGCAGCGGAGGCTCTTACTCTGCTCCGATGAGCCGCCGCCACTGTTTATAATGCGGCTAGGGAGGCCAGAGTGAAAGGCGAGCGCGCGGATGCGGAAGAAAAAAATATCGAGGCAAGGAGCTGGTGGAGGAGACTGAAATCGGGAGTGAAAATTATGCCGATAAGTGGCTCGGCTGCTGCCGGTTTCCGTGTCGCTGGATCGTGTGACACACGGGGGAATGCGTTTTCGGTGCTGCGGTAATCTGCTTTGATTCCTCGGCTGCTCCTTCGCTGCACTTATGGGAATACGAGCTAAGCATGTTTTCAGGGATATTTTCATGATGCGAGGATATTTAAGTTCTACGTTGGGTCTTCTATCAATGTGTTAGCGACTTTCTTTGGCTTTGTTCGATGAGACTTTTTCACTACAGGAAGTGTTATGTTCGGTAAGACTATATGAGAAAATAATTTGTACAGAATATCGTTTAAATTCTGTTGGAATTGTTCGATTTCATTTATTATAGAAAGCGGCGTAATTTACATTGAATATTTGAATAGTTTGAGTCTTCACTGCTATCGTTTATTTCTTTTAAATATATAATGAACAATTAATATATTAAAGTTTATAAAAATAGTCCGTTTCGTGTACATAGATTAGCTTCAATAAGGAACTTCGTGACAGCTTTTTCTTATTAATAAGTATTAAAAAGTATAACATGTATTTATTAGTGTCGTAATCGAAGGTCACGAGCATTAATTAGTTTATTATAAAAACTAAAAAAGTAAAAATATGTCTTAAATAGACAGAAAGTTAATACATTAAAAATAAATAATTATTAATTTGATAAATTATCTTTCCTATAATTTAAATATGAATATATATAGTATTATATTTTTATTCTACAATTAACTCCGCTTTTCTTTAAATAAATGTTTAAAGATTCACTTATAACTGACCAAAACAGTAATATATTTAAAAAGAAACTAAACTAGTTTTAATTGAGATTCCGTTGACATTTTATTAATTGAAAAATGGCAAACGGTAGTTTTCATTTAAATATAGATTATCAAAATTTAATAAATGAAAGACAGTTCAATAAATGAAATTTTTTTATAAAAATATGATAAAAAATTAATAACAAGGCAAACTATGCAAAATTCTTAACCTAATATAGTTTAATAGTTACTAATTAAGTTATATCATTCATAGCTTACAAGTTTCCAATTAAAGAAAGAAAATATCCAAAATTAGGGAAAAAATAGATTAATTGAAGTAGCTCAGGATGCAAAATGTGAGGTACGTAATTGTATACGTATTATTAAAGCATTTCCAGTCCACTAAATTTAGGTAGAACCCTAAAAGGATTCGTAGATGCATATAGCCGCATTATCGCTAACTTGATTCTCGAGCAAAACTTGCTTCCGCGCAACGAAATAAATTTAAATCATTTTTGCTCACCTAAACAAATTGAGGTGCACTACACCCGCTGTACAATGCAAATAATCTTAATCGGTTTCGATAAAACGAACAATCTTGTATATATACTTATAATTGTATCGTAGTCTATGTTTTAGATCAGTTGTTTCGCAGTCTTTCGTATGTAATGAGAGCAATCGAACACAAAAAGTTCGGTAATGACAGAGCGAAGTCACATTTTTCGAGATTTCAATTGATGAAAACGTCTTTTAACCATATACGCTTATTTCGTTATCGAATGTATATTATTGTCGCGTTAAAGCCAGTAGTTATGGAGCGAAGTATCGGTATATAGCTCCGACCAAAAAACACACACACGCATTCTTCCAACGATAGGTTGCAGTAACAAGGCAGTTGATAATAATTCGCGCAGAGCCACCGCCGTAACAGCAGCGGCAGCAACAGCGGCAGCAGCAGGTCTGCAATTATCTCGTAGAAGCGCGCACGTGGCAGTGGCGCACACACGCCGTGAGAGAGTGAGACAGAGAGAGGGAGAGCACGAGAGTCCATATGCACGCGCCCGTCGTCAAGTGGCACGTATATGGCGGCCCCGGCATGCAAGCAAAATGAAGGAAAGAGGATATTACTCGTAAATGGGAGGCTCCGAGTCAGGCCGCCTGAGCCGGTGCGAGTGTGTATATATATAGGTGAGCTGCACACGTGTGGCCGCGTGACTGCGACCGCACAAAGGGATGGGATTCCCGAGCGGCTTATCCAGAAGCGCTGCTGCTGCCGCTGGATCGAGAGCCTCGCACGCGGATGGTGGAGGACGGGACGGAGCCGCGGTTGAGCGCAACTTTGCCACTCGCCAGTTGATCGCCTTCGCGGCCGGGATTACGTTTCCGACATTAGCCTGATCGACTCACCCTCTCCATCTATATATATCTCTCTGTTTGTCTGTCTGTCTGTGTCTGTAAATTTGTGTGTGTGTGTGTTGGTTGTCCCTCGCCTGCTCGTCGTCGCTGCTCCCAAGCGGATTACCAGAGCGAAATCTCCGGCTACGGCGTCGTTCTCGTGCAACGTTCACGCGCGACGACCGGCCTACATCACCTCGCGCCCGGAGTATTAAATTAACATAAATTTCGTCCACTTTCGCTCCTTTCGCGAGATAATCGTTTTGCGCTGCGGCGCCCGCTTCCTACACGCGCTTAATCGTTTTCGACTATAAGCGATTTTAACGAATGCCCTCGAAATCATTGAATTCCCGTTGGCAGGTGTGTGGGTGTTTGAGTCGGCTGAAGCACGAATTCCATATTTTATAATCTTTTTTTTTCACGACATTTAGGACTACGATTTTAATTATAGATATTGAATGCGATGTGTTGCAACGGATAAGGAAAATGCATAGCCGATTAAAAATGTAAACTTATATGTTTCTCAGAAGTAATCAATTGCGGACGTATAACGTATTGTTTATATTATGCAATACGTCAATTTTAGTTCAAAATTCAGATTTCGAAGTTTCGGAATGATTAAACTGCTTGTACAGGTTTCCTCTTGAGGTTAGAGAAATTTTGTATCTCTTGGGTATACTCCATTATTCTAGTCAGGACGCAGCTTTAAAGTGTAATCTCTCTTAATGGTTAATTTTCGAAAATGACAAGGTTCTATTAAGATCTAACAATTTAATTTGAGGAAAAATTGTTTTCTTTGAGCATTAGTATTTTTTCAAATCAACTTGGTAAGCATTGATCATTTTAATGTCATTCCAGTGATTGCCACTATAAGAGATAACATTTACATAGAATTCATTCAAGTTACTAGGAAAAGGATTAATAATATGACATTTATATTCCGAACACATAGTTTTATACCAAAGTTGTGATTGATAAAATCCCAGCAAAAAGTATAAACTCATTTTACAGTCGGTCTCATACTTTTTCCAATATTTGAATTCTTTCAATTCAACCCATATCTACTCTACAGCCGACAGCTTATCGATTATTTTTGCCGAGTAAAAAAGAGATTTGAGAAAGGAAAGTATTACAAAAATAATGATAAGGACGGTTTATATTGTCACAAAATAGACCTGGGGATATTTTAATTAACATATAAGGTACCACAACGTGATCAGAATAAAGTGAAATTTGTAGACCAGACGTGTAAAACTTACAGCATTACTTAAAGCATAAAAAATTAAATTTAGAAAAACTTTGCTCTCTACTTGAAGGGTAAGTTGAGAAAAGAAACTGGTTGAACAGAAATGTCTTACTGCAGTCTTCTCTTTCTACTTTTACGAAGCGTAGATCATAATAAACTCGGCTTTTTCAAAATCATATTTCTGTAGGTAACAGGGCTAGTTTCCTTTCTATATATTAAACGTATATTCATTTACTAATTGTGAGTAACATTGATAAGTGTCAAATTTTTGAGCTCGATAACTTGAAACTCGATAAATATGATACTACCAATTTGATTGAGATTAATAATACAAAGCAGTAAAATTCAATGATCGATATCAAACACGAGTTTGTCACAAGGACACAAGGAGAGCTTCAAGATGACGGCTTACAACGCTAAACCACAGAATCTAAAGAGAACATAAAATCCACCGTGTATACACACGTGTACAGGCGGAACAACAACGAAATTTGAATAAGCCAGCGCTCTGGTAAAAAAGCAAATAGGAAGCCGATCGATTCATAAAAATTCCTTTCTCTCACTCTCTCTCTCCGGCTTTAAAGAGCCGCAGGGCGCAACTCTCTTCCAGCTCGAGGCCACTAATTGTCCAGCCTCAAAGCGAGCGTTTATCGCGCCTTAACGATCAATCGACATCAGTCAAACGTCAGAATCCCATAGTGATCCGCGTTCGGTATAGGCGCGCAAGACGGCCGCGGTGAACACACAGGAGTTGCCTCGGCATCGCGCGCGACAATAAGCAAGAGTAGTCGATCAGCGACACCGAATTATCGACCAGGAGAGGCAAACGCGCGACGACCACCGCAGGCTCTTGCGGGGCAACTTGCTCTCTCTCTCTCTCTCTCCTGCATCTCCTGCGAGACGGGGGCAGCTGGATGAGGGACTTTTACATGCTCGCGAAACCGGATTAGAGGCCCGGACTGGGTTGATGCTGTGGCTGCTGTGACTCTCTGCGCTCTTTGACGCACCGCTCGCCCGAGGAATTTGCATGCGCGATCCGCCTAGCCGATTCAGCTGCGTGTGTATTTCTCTGTCGCGGGACGCTCTCTCTCTCTCTCTCTCTCTCTCTCTCTCTCTCGGCGCGACTTGCTGTGCTGCAACCGGTTTGGAGAGCCGGGAGATGCGTCCATTCTCGCGGGAGGAATGAGAAGAGGAGAGAGAGAGAGAGAGGAGAAGAGGACAAGGCTCCGAGCGCCTCGTGACAAGTCCACCTTGTCTCCTTCTCCCTCTTTCTCTCTCTCTCTCTCTCTCTCTCTCTCTCTCTTCCTCTCATTCTATACGGGACGAAGGGAGGAGGACCAAACGATGGATTCTAATTTCGAGCCATTCACATCGGCCGTATACTCGGACTTGAATGTCGCGCGCGCGGGCGATCCGCAGTCGACGTGTTCGCCCGCAGACGCCGTAGCCTCTCCTCGTTACGCGCGTGCAAACTCTTTTTCCTTTTCTTTCTGTTTCCTCGGTGTCTGGATCTGGCCTAGGGAGCTCGACCGTCCTTTTATAGTTTTTTTCGAACGACTCGCGAACGAATGAGGGCTAACAGAAATTTCCTATTTGCATTTTAGGGGAGAAATTACGTGTCCTCTGCGTGGTTTAATTGGTTGCGCTTGAGAACCCGTTGCCTCGAGCATCGCGATACTTTGCTCATTTAGCTGTTGTGCTCGATTATTGTGTTAAATGTTATAAAGTGATAAGCTTCTATGAGGTATTCTAATATATTTTTGTAATTTACAGAATTTATTCGATTTACAGAATATACCTATTCTAGGGAAGAAAATCAATTTTGAAATGCATGCCGAATTCTATTTGCATTGCAGTGAGGATCATCTTGCCGGGACAAAAGGAAGACGTTAAGCTTTTATAGGTGGTTCCTCCTGCCGTGGTCCCCAACTGTTAGGTATAATCCTTCTCGGCAATATAATCTGAGAGGGGTCACGAAAACGAATTAAAAAAAATAAGATTGGCCATCGTGTATGCGACAAAAAGTTGCAGAATGTATATTAGTGAAATATGAACATAGTAGACAGAAGTAAGCTTATATCATTTTTCTTTTAATTTATCAGTTTAATAAAATTCCTATCAAATATTCACATGAGCAGTATAGTTATTAAATTTTTTAATGCATTATCACAATCTGTTTAAATTAACTCATGGCGTAAAAAGGAAATTAAGGCAAATTGGCAAGTATAATACCTACTAAAATGAAACTAAACTGCTCTATACGAAATAATCTTTACGTCTATACATCCAAACTTGACTTGGTAATAGTGTTAAGCCTTTGCGGATATTTAATACATACCATATATTAATTAGTAATGCACGTAACAATATTTTCAAAGGTTTCTGATCGTTTACAGTATTGTTTGATCATTTGTAAAATATATTTTATACCATATCAAATTTTAACGATAATTACAATTAATCGTTTATATTTAATTTTTAATTTTCTTCTCCGAAAATAAAAATAATAATTTTAAAACTTTATTACAATAACAAAAAAAAGTGCAGCAAGGTTACTTATGCCTAAACTACCAAAATGTACCATAAAAAATCATGTAAATCTCCAATTATCAGAGTCAGAACTATTAAAAACAACTTTGTCGCTTACCTCCGAAAAATATGAATGCATAAAAACTATCGAAAGTTTCTATATGACAGAAGTTGAAAATCATTAACTCTCGGCGACATAAATTAAAAAGCGAAACAGGTTCTCAAGCTACGGGATGGCCGACAGAGAGGAACGTTAACAAGAGAGGAGAAGAGCGAGCAAAAAAAGTGTAACAAAGAGAGCAGAAAAAGTTTGAAGCGAGAGCTCAAGAAGCGAGAAGCTAACAGGACCTCGAAGCCATCTGTGATGTCGCATTAGCATCAAAATGGATCGAAGTGGTGCTTCCACTTCTCTCCTACGCACTCTTCTCGCTCTTACATCGGATGCACGCTCTTGCATTTGCATGACAATTTCCATTACTAAAAATTCCATTGCACCACTTTAACTATGTAGCAATAATTATGCTATTAGGCCATGACTTCTATATTTACCGAGCAATGTATAAGGCTCGATACTTTTGTAAATAAGGTTGTAATAAGACTTGTGCGCTTGCTAAAAAAAAGGCGTGTAAATTTTGGGTGCATTCATTGTGGAATGTATTATAATTATTGCGCATATTTGTGTAAGTGTTAATATATTTTAATTAAAATCAAAGAACCGATTCGAATAATTTTAGTTTCCGTGAATAGACAATTATGAACCTTTTTTATGTGCATGATATTTAATTAGACAAGTAAACAATACATTTTACTTTTAATGAATTATACAATAGCCTCATTAATTTGAAAGCTTAATAAATTCGCAACAGTCGTAAGAAATATGAAATTCATAATTTAAAGAATCTACAACTCGGCAGCATTTGTATGTAAGTCGTCGAAGTGCATAGGAAGTATCGGCTATAGGATTTCCGCGTAGTGCATCGTAAGACAAGGTTTCAACTAAAGGCGAGCATCGAAACTGCTTTTCCTATTTTTACACAGCCCTCGAGCACTTTTAGCGGGCTGTTTTATTCACCCGTGTTGCAGCATACAACTTGAGCGAATTCAGCGGATTGAATATTTCGAATCCTGTATATCAAACCACCAACTTACTTCTTCTATTTCCCTTCTTGTTTCCCTATCGTATCGTGCAGCTGTTTCGCTTCTCTAGGCGCTCTCTTATTTTCCTCTCTGTTCTCGTACACTTTTTCCCTCCCCTATATTCCATTTGCTCTTGAGCTTTAATTGTGTCTTTGTTCCTGCATTTTGAAAAGCATCAGTCTAGGATTGAGGTTGTGGCGAGTATGAGAATTGACCTTATTAATCTATTAAATTTAATAAAAAGTGTTTTTTTTTTCGATGGAGCTAAAAAATTTAAAATGATAAATAAGCAGAGACATATGAAAATCAATTGGTAAGTACATTCAATGAAGCTTTTTAAACATATATATATATATATATATAACCTTTTAGGACTTATAACCTTTCGATGCTGAATATTTTATATAAGAAAAGCTTTAAAGGAGATACAATTTTTTGCAAGCTTTATGTTTGGCTCTTGTACGAACTTTTATGACTTTTTTGGCAAATGGCTATGGCTCGTAAACCAGTAATGGATGAATGAAAATTTTACCGGTCTTACAAAAGTATTTAAACTCTCTTATCTTAAACATACCGAAAGTGATGCTCAACAAGAGAGACTATCTTTACGCTAAAAGTATAACTTAATTACAGCAGCTTAATTAACACTTTCGGAAATCCTCTTGCGTGTAACACTATCTTATTTGTATTAATAGAACACAATGTACACCGAAGTAGAGCGAAAAAAACAAAAGAAAAAAACCTTTCTTTCACAGCTTGATATTGCACTATTGGAAAGAAGCCAGGCTCACTGTATAAAGCATAAAACTGTAAAACAAACTGTGCACTTGACATTCTCGATAAAGCAAAAGCTCCGCGCGAGCAGCAGTAAAGCAAGGTATAAGTGATATACGAGCCCTGTCATCGATTCGAAACGATGCTTTTTTTAAGCGCTCGAAGAATTCACCAACTATTTATCACAATATAGTTTTTAGGTCAGACACTCCATAACAACTAATTTAAATTGTACTAAGAAAAATTGCGCACAGCCAAAGCAGACTTATACTCGACCAACTATACGCAAATTGCACGTATAAATTGTCCTCTTCCGCGCGCGGTGCAGCCACGTATACCTTTCTTTGTCCGTGCGCGCAAGTCAGTCGAGCCTTTTGTCTCGTTTGCTACAGAGTATACCGTGTCCGCGCGCAATGTTATCGAAGAAAAGTTGTCGAGCGCTCATCTTGAGAAATAGTCATTAAAAAGTTCGGGGCGGAGAGAAGGGCCACGGCGGCGCAGCCGGCAAAAGAAGCTCAATCGCTGTCTGACGTAGTTCGGACGCACGGGCGATACATCTGTTTGTGCACGACTTTGGGTGGAGGGGGAGGAGGAGGAGGAGAGGGAGTCGCGGTGCACTTGTTGGCAACCCGGCGCTTCCAAAAGCCATTGGCGGTGCAGCTCCTGTCTCGTGAGGACGCGAGCGGTCTGGAGGAAAGAGGGACAACAAACGAAGGGAGAACCTCTTACGCCTCGTCTAACCGAGCTCTAACAATTCGCAATTTTGTTCTTTCTCGGTCCTCCGTCTCTCTATCTGTCTCTTCGGAGAAGAGCCGAGGGGGATATATAAGAGTGACCTAACTAAGTATAAAAAGCATGACTGTTTCTGTTAAAGTGGCCTGCACCTATTGTCCGAAGTATTCTTGCGGAATTTTCGCGACCCACGTGGAATTTACGTACATACCAGGTGGGCATCTATGCGAATCAACTTAAAATGCTTCTCTCGAGCGGAATTGCTCTTCTATGCTTTTCGAGCGCAGCTTGCAGAAGAGTATCGCTTCAACAAATCGGGATATAAAAATATACTTATAAATCCATATTTAATTGATAAAATGCTTTTTAATTAGCTCATATATTCATTAAATCATTTGTAAAAAACTGTCTAGATCTTCAATATCTAGTTTTCAGTAATGAATTTCAATTAGTGTCCAGAGTATTATGCCGATATTTAAATATATTTTTTAGAACAGGAGGGTAAAGAATCTTTGTACATACATATAAGCGCAAGCGGAGCAAAAAGTAATCACTGCAGATCCCAAAAAAGGAAGTGCCTGACGTCACCAACGCTTATTCACGGCGTGGCATTGATATCGGTAAGGAGGAGTAATTACCGAAGGAAATCGCAGCAAGAAATCATTTGCGAAGCAAACAAGAAATAAACTCGCCATCCTCCTCGAGCTTTTACGCTGCCATAGCAGCAGCGCAAAGTACGCACTTGAATTTCTCCATAACGTTATTAGGGGGCAGTGAAACGCATCTCCTCAAAGTTGCGATGCTCGCTGCAGTCGAAGCCGTTTCGGGAGTCGAAAGAGACCCGCGCGGAGCCAAGGAGGAAGAGGAGGAGACGAAGAAGACGAAGAAGAAGAAGTTGGGGGGAGAGGAAGGGCCGTCCGACCGACGACGCTGCGGTGTGTCGTTCTTCTGGCTGTTCGCGGTCCCGTTTGCGGTCGGCAATTCTCCTTTCTTCTTCTTATCCCCGCTGACATTGCGAGCTGCACATGCTATCAGCTGCTTTTCTCGTCCGGCCGGTTCAGGCATTCCGGGGCCCCGCGCGAGATCGAGAAAGCAGATTAATGTATTTATTAAAGCGGCCCATTTCGGCGTAACCGTCATCGTTATGCGCAGCTTTTTCGAGATTCGAATTATGCCAAAATGACGAGTAAGAGTCCTTTAAAAAACAAAAAAAAAACAGTCCGGAGTAAT
>UELV01176540.1:14361-28785 GCA_900490015.1 Megastigmus stigmatizans | reverse complement strand
CACACACACACACACACACACACACACACACACACACACACACACACACACACACACACACACACACACACACACACGTGTGCAAACGGCTGAAGGCACGACGAGGAGGAAGGTGTGCTTTAGGAAAATAAATGGAATTAGAAGAGCGGGGAGGCAGTGGGCGGAGCGGAAATTAGGCGGACCGCAAAAGAAAGAGAAAATGTATACGCGAGAGAAATATAAACGTTACGGATTTTTTTTGCTGTTGCGGGCCTGGGACTGTGGGATGACGCTCATGTCGGGAATGAACAAAATATAACTAATGATGCTAATGCATCAATGTGAAGGCGCGTGCGTGCAGATTTTTTTTCTTTCTTGCAACTTGAATGAAGTATTGGGCAGTGACGTTGTTGACATTTTTTTTTACTCGACGTATTCTATTGGTCAGTTATAGATGAAGAAGTATATTATTTCAAGGCAAAAATGTATATAGTAACAGTTACAAAACATATTGTTTTATTTTGCTGTTACTATATACTATTAAATCTGAGTCCACGCTTTTGATTATATTGCTAGAAATAATGCGAAACATTAACAAATTTTAATACATAAACAACAATGCAGTATATAACTACTACTTATTTAATACAATGTTAAAAGTAAAACCGATTTTTAGCCCGAGCCAGATATGATATTTAAACAGCATAAAAAGAACGTGGCCTCATATAATTATAAAAAATTAAAGAAGATTTTATCAGTTGCACCAATTTATCGATAAAAATAATCGTGAAACTTATCTTTAATTTAATCTTTATAAATCAATCAAAACTTTGCATATGCCATCGAATATGTATAGTCCCTGGCATGAAACATTCCTCTCCTTGGCTCTTCTCACCCTCTACGAACGAGCGAAACTTCCATAACACGCGCAGGCATCATCCTCGAAACGAAAAACAAACACCTCGGAAGAAGAAAGGAAGTACAGGAATGCGCAGCGCGCGCAACAAGTAGACGAGGCAAAGAGAGAAAGAGAAAGAGAGAGAGAGAGTGAATGGACAAAGAAGAAAACGCGAATGCCAAAGTGCTTCCAAGATCGTATAGAGTCCAGGTGAGAGAGAGAGAGAGAGAGAGAGAGAGAGAGAGAGAGAGAGAGAAGGAGGAAAGAAATCTATCGCCGCGCAGACTCGAATTGGAGCAGGGCACGCAAAAATTGCTAAAAATAGTGTGGGAAGATGCCGCGGAGCTGCGCGGAGTAATTACAGGCCCTGAGGGGTAAAGGCGAGGTAACAGAGAGAGAGAGAGAGAGAGAGAGGGAGAGCAGTGGCACGAAAGGGGACGAGATCGGAATCCTCCTATCCTGTACACATCCCATTGTCCGCCCCGAAAGTCCCTAAGGGCTCTCTCTCTCTCTCTCTCTCTCTCTCTCTCTCTCTCGCTCTCTGGGCATTATTTTTTCTAATTTCCTCGCTTTTTTTAATAAGCGGCTCGAGTCCCCCGCTCCCCTCGCGCATCATCCGCAGTGCAGGGAGTCCAAGTATTAGATGTGCAGTAACCGCCCAAGGGGGCATGGACAAACTCTCTCCGTTCCGAGAAATCCTCAGAGGGCGATCGCCTCGACGCCGCCGCCGCGTCCCTCATTCGCACGAGATCAACGACTGCACTTATTGCGCAGCGAGAGAGAGAGAGAGAGAGAGAGAAGAAAGCAGCAACAGGGCGAGAAATATCGATCGCGAGCAGAGGATATTCCGCGGATCTCCCGGGGAATCTGCGCGCGCTCGGGCGAGATAGCCATCGAGTCCGATATATATATCTGCGAAACCTGGAGAATATACATATAGAGCCTATGGATCGAGGTAGGGGTCCTGGCAGCGCGAGCTTAGCTAAGGATATCGGGCATATTTACGAGCGAGGGATTCGTTGTCGAACGTATATAGTAGCTCGCGTTCTCGTTGGGCCGCTTGTGTAGGCGTTACCGTTTGCGTCCTGCGTGCGCCTGGACACGTGGAACGAGCTTTAGCCGTGCGGTCAATCGACTTTTCGTATGTAGGTGTTACAGCTACCGGGCGTCGGTGTAAATTTCATTCGCCCGGTCGCACTTTCTTGTGAAAGTATATACGGAACTTGTGTTTATGCGGCGATCGAGAGAGCGGTTGCGAGAAAAAACTTTGTGAAAAATCGATTGCTTTTAAACTCCGTTTTCAGAATATTATTATTTGCGTGTATGAGAGAAAAGTTGAAAAGAATTTCAATATATATATATATATATAGAGTTTGGTAATCCAATCGTAGACTGGCGAGAGACGAAAAATTACAATAGATATATGTCACGAAAAATATTACAGATTCTGAGTTTGTTGCTTTCGCCAGTTTATATGCGATTGAATTGAACATCTACTTTGGAATTGAATTTCTAAAAAGAAAAAATTGCAATATTTTATTTGAAAAACATTTGTCGATTTATACAGAAAGTGGAAATTTTTAAAATACGAACAAAACTGATACTACGAAAATAAAAAATGTATTTTTTGCGATTCTTTGCTATTTGCATTAACGCCCATTACTGCTGTTTCTGCAGCCATAAAAAATTAAAGACTAAGCAGAAATTCAAGTATACTAATAAGCTCGAATCCCGGGTACTCAGTTATTTCATACAACACAAAAGTGCACTGTAGCGATGGCGTCATAGTGTTCGCCAGACAGCACACAGGCAAAATCTAGCTCTCACTTTGCGCAGAGTGAAAAAGTTTGTAGACGCAGCAACCCAAAGAACACACATATATACATACACATATATAACCAGGTATCTGATACCGCGGCGAAGCGCAACTTGAGGGGGCATCGTTAATAACTCAGGCTCGCTGCGGCTTAAAATTCTCCACGAGAAGGTGAATGAGCTAATGATACGCGAAGTGACGGGGGTTATCGACTTTTTTTTAAAAGTTATCCCGACTGTCGCATGTATAAGAAACTGAACCGCATACGACGGCGTTGACTCACCATCTTAATGGTGTCGCTGCGCAGAGCTTTCCGAAGGGCTGACAGTTCGGCCTCGTGTTTCTCGTGCTGCGTCCGCAGTTCGTTCGCTCGTGCCCTCGCGGATTCCTCGGCAATCTGCAATGTGAATATGCGTGTACTTATGAAACTCTGCCCATTAAAGTATTGGAATAAGATATAGGCGACCGCTTGCTGGCCGTGCGCTAACATCTGCTATGACATTTTTAAAGACTCACGGCTAATATGTCTCCTAACAACATTAGTTATGTTTGGCAATTATTATCTCGCGTGATTTCCTATTATAATTACATAACCTATAATGAAATAATGACTGATGAATAGATCGTACCAAAAATTTGTGATACAGATATTTATTTGGCTCTATTATACTGTTTCATGTTGTAGGGATCATACTGGGACTTTAACATGTAACAAATCTATTTTAGTTTTGTACTTCTGTATATGTGCTATAATATGGAACTTATGCTTTAGAAGATTTTTCAAGTTTATTACGTACATCACAAAAGTATTGCAAAACAAGAAACATCGTATTTTATGTTTGCGGGCAAGCAGAATTATTGCAGTTTATTGCATTTATTATACACTTTTTATCACCTCCGATAATAAGTAATACTTAATATTTTTTGATTTTCTCCTAGCTACCTATTTGTCAACCATGAGATAAGTCTGACATTGGTTACTTTGGGGAACATTAGCTACTTACCAGTAAGGCAGCATTTTTCGTTTTAAATTTTAACATCATTATTTGTGCCCTGTTCCCTACTTTCATATATTCTTACTAATTTACATTTACTCAATAATAAATAAAAGATTTATAATTATAGCACTTTTAATTTTTAACTGGCAAAAATACTAAAATAAGCTTCAACATTTTTAAACTGGACACTTTTGAATATTAGAACATTAAATAAAAACCTGAGCAATCTATCTCATACAAAATAGTTTTTTAATATTAATTTATAAATGATAAAGTTGTCACTGATTCAGTTATGAGTTTGAATAAAAAATGTGAATTATAATCTTACTTCATCTGCGTTTAGGGAATTTTCAGTGGACAAAAGTTATACCGATCGACCGTTGATATGATGGAATGAAGGGGCGCAGGCGGCAGGACTACCATAATCTTACAGGTCAGGGCTTCGTAGACAAAACAAAACACTGAAGTCTCTTGTAGCCGTTCATTAGCCGAATGAATCATCGCAATGGAGTTTGGGCTGCATTAATCTGCAGCGTATATAATTTACAGGCAGGTCAGGCACTATGATTCAGAGCGTGTGGAACGGAGTTAACTGACCTTAGGTTTTATTTGTGTAGCAGTTTAGATCAATTATCGTCTTTATAATACAAACCAAAAAAAACTTAAGAATAAATAAATGCTGAAGATCGGCGTAAAATATTTATTCAAATGACATGTACACAAGTATAAAAAAATTTTATTGTTCGATACACCTGTTGCGTGCATGCATGTATCCGGTCATGCAAGATAGGTTGCGGCATACTAGGCGCGACTACACATTTTTCTTGGACATGCTGGGAAAAAGAGAAAAAAATATTTGATTATTAAATGTTTTTTTTTTATTAAATTTTTTCTCTGCACAAAGAAAAAAGATGTCTTGCATTAAATGCATGATTCATTAACTCAACAATTAACGAATAGTACTTGCATTAAGAACGAATAAGTTTATTATTAAGCTCTAGTTCTTAACTACACTTTTCATAAAAGTCATTCGTTCAGTTATTATAAGTACAGATAAGAATACTTAATAGTTAATAAATATGGATATAATATTTCAATGTATTCGTACTGAGAGTGTACATCATATAAAATCACACTAAATTTTAAAATATGTATACGTTACTTTTTTGTGTACTTATATTCCATTATAATGAGAATCTTTATTATAATAAGGAAAACTAATCCTATTATATTATGAATAAGTACATCGATACCGCGAAAATGTATTTTATGTATACAAAAGCGTGAGCATGCAGCAAGCTTTGAGTATCGTCCAATTGGCAATCAGTACAATCGTCTTTCTTTTTAGTTTCTTACTGTAATGGAGCTATACGTAATAATTGTAATATCAATGAGGAAAATATTTCAAATCCTTTTTCTTAGTGTACAATGAAATATTCATATCTTAACTGTTAAATTATTATATTTAATATTTAACATATTTTTATATCAGTATGTAATTTATGAGAGAGATAAAACAAAATAATTAAAATTAACTTAATTTAAAAAACAAGTAAAATTAAAATATAAATTATATATCGTACTTCAATTTTACTATCATGCTTATTTTTTTCATTCGCCCTTGTAACTCTAATTAAAATATTTTTATTGCATAAAAACAAGCCTCTATCAGTCATCGGATGCTATCACTGACTCGCTATCTTACACACTTCAGGTTGCCAGTGACTATATTAGAAGGCGTTAATAATAATCTTATCTGTCTTGTTTAATGCACATATGCACACTCGTCGACTGACCGCTGTTTTGCATGAAAACGAAGCGATGCGTCTGAACTCGTCAAATGTTACGGAATAAAATTTCGTATAAACAAAGCAAACGAGCTGCGTCCGGATGGTTTTCTATCTGCACACTACTTAGTCGAATATATTTTTTATTAGCATTTCACCCATTAGCATAGAAAATTTAAGGTCGAATTTGGATGACCATATTAATTTAAGTGCTGTTAGATACATTTATTAAATTATGTTCAAGTTATAAACCATTCATAAAGTCAACTAGTTCTTATTTGGATAGTATTATTGTGAAGGTTGTTTAGTCAATGATATCAATTTTATAAAATGAATGTTAGCTAATAAAATGATAACTGCTATTTAAATAACTTGATTTTGTAACGATTATTTATAGATCATCTAATTATTTACATAGAATCAACTGAATATTCATCGTTTGGATAAATGAGAGACAAACTATATTTAGCTGATAAGAAGTGATAATTTAAATCTTAAATATATAATTTTCCTCTTTGGTATCAGAGTAACAAAGGTCAGTTTCAATCATACTTTTCTACATACTACTCGTACATAGAAAATCAGTGGTACCGCACATATCTATAGTGTCCTATAAAAGGAAGTCTGTATAAAATGAACTTATATTGTGTGCATATTTGTGACTTTATCATAATTTTTGCAGTACTTATATTTAAAAGTAGTGCAAATAACGATAGCGATATCGACTATTCATTTCCGGATGGATTTCTGATTGGTGCCGCTTCAGCTGCTTTCCAAGTGGAAGGAGCTTGGAACGAAAGCGGTAAATTAAATCTCTAATAGATAATATTTATATATTCTAATTGATGGAAAATACATTTTTATGAAGATGGAAATTAACCCTTGAGAACTATTTGCTTTCTAAGAGAAAAAGCTTTGTAACCATGCCACAAAAAATTATTTCCAATAAAAGCTTAAATAGTACATTGAGCAGCTAGTGCAGAAAATAGGCTATTCCATGAGTATAAATTTTCAATACGAGATGTAGACAAACGCACTAGCTAAAGACGAGTGCGTTACAGCCACAGTCGAGTCGTGCAAACTACACATGAGTGGAATAGCTTATTTCCTGCGCATGTTGTATACAATATTGGTTCTTTTTTCTCGCGCCTATTTTTTGAGTACAAAACACGCATTACCCCATCTTTACCGCAGCCTTTAACTGTTTCGGCCGTAAACTAAGTGCGCAAAGCACGACTTTTCGTGCTAGTTTTCTTCACACAAAGCATTGATTTTGAGTACGCTCAGCATCACACCCGTGCAAGAAACCCCTGCTTTGCGCACTTGTATTGAAAATACCTATTTCGCACGCGTGCGAGAAAATCCCCACCCTAAAGCGGGAAAGTCTACTAGTGTATACAATCACACACTAGGTAGGGGACTTTCCCACAAGTCAGTGCGCAAAGCACGACTTTTCGTGCTAGTTATCTTCATGCAAAGCATGGATTTTTGGAACACTCAGATGGAGTTTGCAAAGCGTTTGCTGAATGTGCAAAGCATTTGTCGAGTGCGCAAAGCAGAGTGCTATTTAAAAACTATTTATATTTATTTTATCTGTACTATTTATTCCTACTAAAAACGTCCGAGGTCTATGGTTTACAAGAAAAAAACTAACACGAAAAGTCGAGCTTTGTTCACTCAGTTAAAAAAATAGGATTCGATACGTGTGCGCAAAATAGGTGCATGCAACACGGGTGACAGTTGTCAGATAGATGTCAAATTACACCTGTGCGAGAAACCCCTGCTTTGCGCACTTGTATCGAAAATACCTATTTCGCACGCGTACGAGAAAATTCCTACCCTAATGCGGGAAAGTCTACTAGTGTGTACAATCTTCGTGCAAGTCTATGAACACACAGTTTACGCTCGAAAAACAGGTACGGAAAAGGGGAATTTCTACGCCTGCGTCATTTGTCGGCCGTTCGAAGCGTGTTACAAAAAAGACTAGAAAAGGACGAAAAGCAGCTTGCGCCCGTATAGCGTATAATATTTTTTTGACGCATGCATGGAAAATACCTTTTTTCGTGCCTATTTTCAGAACGGAAACTGAAAATTTATAGACTTTTGCGGGAACGTATAACTTTTCCGCACTTTGCGCGAAACATCACTTTTTTACACTAGTGCGGAAAGGTTAACAGATTCCGTAAAAGTGGGAGAATACAAATTTTGTGCCCGGAAAATAGGAACGAGAATAAAGAATTATCATTTCCATCCATTTTTTAAAAAAAATATTCGCCATCGGCTCGTGCGTTTGCCTGCGCCTGCCCAGTCATGGAATAATAGCCTATTTTCGGCACTAGTTGCACAATACGCCGGTGTACAAGTGTAATTCGACTTCAAGTGCCAGTTAACATTAGCAGGCGCATGTACCAAAGTAAAAATGATTCATATATAATAATTTTTACTTTGGTACTCGCGCCTACTAATGTTTTGTGTCCGCAAAAACTGACACTAACATGTATGGTTATATATAATCATATATAATCATATATAATCACATATAATTGCCAACATTTTTTTGACTGCTAAACCATTGCAAATACTTAATTTACACTTTTAAAATAATCGAAATTTGGTTGTGAAGGTACTACCACTTAATTTTTCAAACCGCTGAAACATATACACTTAGCTAAAATGTCACTACCGTGATATTATTTCAGGTTTCGACAAAAAATGTCACTACCGTGATAGTGAGAAACCCTAGATAAATAAAAGAATTAATTTTTTTAAACTATACCAACTTGAAGAATATATGAAACTACATGTAAATCTCCGTGGACATTTGGTTAGCTATTGATTGGAATTTACAGTGTAAGATAAAGTTTAAAAATGTCACTATCATGGCCGTAGCTAAGTTAGAGTATTCGCTGACAAATATTGATCTGAAAAAAAGAAATCTTATTGTTGGAGACAAAAAGACTACCATGCGCTCATTGATAGGTTAAAAATCATGCATTGAAGTAAAAAATTTTTTCAGAGAAAAGTAAAAATTTAGGTTTATTGTAACACTGTTTAAATAAACATCGAATTAACACACACGAATATTAAAAATAAATTTCAATATTCTTGGACATTTTTGTTGTAAGGTCTTTAATATTAATAAATTTACTTGTTTTAGTTTTATCGTACTTGCTTTTTGTTCTTCGTTCACTTTATTTTTATTTTGTTTATATCAAACGCATTCAACTTTTTATTCGTATAATTGTTAAAAAAAATTGAAGGTAATTATTTCCAAATGAAAGACACTGAAATTCAAATTAATAGTAATTAATTTTTCTTCTTTTATTAATAAATAATAAGATTAACTATTACTCTTATTTTTACTATATAATTGAATTAATTAATAATAATCATTTAATAATAATTAAAATAATAATTTGCCAACTGTATGAAATATTTTTAACCGGATTGTATTTGATTTTTTATTTAAAGTTATGTTTAAACAGCTGATCTAACGGTAACTAAAGAAATGTACATAGATAAAAAAAGTAAGGCAGAATAAATTCATCGTAACGAACAAAATTATATGCAAAATAAATCTTTATTGAATTTAAATTGTAACGTTTCGGGAGTTTATACTATACTCCCCGCTTCAAGCTGAGCTGAGTTTTATTAATAAAATATATTTGTTACATTGTATAAATTAGAATAATAAAATTTGAAAGCCGGCAGGTAATTGCAATGTGTACAGATGTTTGACATTAAAAGATGTTTGATATTAAAATACAATTATTTGGACTATATATACATTGTATTATAAAAATATTTACTTAATTTTAATAATTTATTTTTTCAAGTAAGAAGATTCTTATTCAAATTATAACTAGACACATTAGAATTGGCACGTGGGATGGGAATATTCAAATTAAGTGGGTGCCAAGTGGGGCTGTATAGGGGAGCCGAGGGGGAGTTGAATAACATTTTCGACAAAACAACTATATAATATCGGAAGATATATATATAAAAACAAAATATTAAATTCTATGTTATCGAATATATAAAAACATTTTTAATAAAAAACGTTTTATATATATATAAAGAAAGGTATACTGTCTTTAATTTGAATTTATCGCGCTTCTTATATTTCGCGCTTTATAGTTTTTGAGAGATAGATAGAGTGTGGTTACGTAAGAAGTACATATAAGAAAACATAGAAGTGAAATGTAATATATAGACTCTAATTATCGTTTCTTTGTTTACAAGTATGTAAATAGTGTAAATACAATTATTGTAATTCATAAATAAAATATTAAAACTTTATTTACAGAGAAACTTATTTAAAGTTTTAATATTTTATTTATGAATTACAATAATTGTATTTACACTATTTACATACCTGTAAACAAAGAAACGATAAGTAGAGAAAGGTATAAAGTGCTTTATATCTTTCTTATATTATATTCTTATATTATATATATATTCGATAACATAGAATTTAATATTTTGTTTTTAACTTATATAAGTGTTAAAAATATACTCGAAATGGTTAACACATATCGAAGTGATTCATAAAAAGTTCTTGTATATTAATACTAAAAGCTAAATTTTTATTGTTAGTTTTGTATAAAGAAGGCTGATATAAAATTTAAAGAATACATTTGGAATTCTAATAATAACTGCTAAATTTGAAAATTATTTATTAAATAATTCTTGAACTATTTTTAAATGTGTTTTATAACTCAATTTATTTATAAAATATATATTACATATATATTGGGACAAATAATTATGCTTGAAGTAGCTAGCTGCATGAGAAACAATTAGCAGGAGTTTTTGTTTTATTTGGTTCGTACAGATCAATTCCATCTTCATATGTTAGTTTTAAATTATTTTACTATGACATTGTACAACATTAAGTGGAAGAGTATAATAAAATAAAAATTCTTTGCAGGTAAAAGCGAAAGTGTCTGGGACTATTTTGCTCATATCTATCCATCAAAAATAGTGGATCAATCAAACGGAGATGTTGCCTGTGATTCTTATCATAAGTTCAAAGAAGATATACAGCTGATGAAAGATATTGGTGTAAGTAAAATTTTTGTTAATCAAAATCTCTGAAAACTATTAATACAATTTTATAAAAATTGAGATGCATGATACTTGCATGATTATTGGATGCTATAAAGAAATTTTTCAAAATTAAAAATAAATCATGTCAAAATCATTCTTATTCTCGTAACTCCTCGTGATTATCTTTTAAGCTTTATTTTTTTTCTTTGTAAACCTTGAGTGATGTTTTAAACCGAGATATTGAAAAATAAAGATTTAATTGTATGATGTTAAATTAGCCAACTTAGTAATTATTCTGCAAAGTGCGAAAATCTCAGAAAATACCTAAATGTTTTTTTTTTCCAATTCTTTCACTTACATACATAGAATTTTCTTCTGTGTGAATATTTTTTTCTACTAACACAAAATTAATTCTATTTTAATTATGACCATTGTCATTAACTGAACAACTATTTAAATAATTGAATTCTTTGTTGATAATAAACATTTATTGATAAATATTCTTTGCGTAAAATATTTTTTATAATAAAATCGTTTTTTCTCGTACATAATTTTACTGTGTAGGTCTGCTGCTATTGAAAAAATTTGATCAATTTTTGAGTATATAATAATGATGTAATAATACAAATACTTGCACCGATATTACATCATCCAGAACCTATTTCCAATAGTAAGATAAGAAATTTTAAATATTCAATAGATCTAGGAAACCAATAAAATAGCATAAAATTTTTACGGTATAGTTGCGTCATTCTATTTCTATATTTTCAAATAATATGTCAATTATTCTGCCTATTATGTAAGGTAGTAAAATATATCGTCTATTTGATGACCAATTAAAAATAGATGCAAGAAAATTGACTTCCAGTAAAATCTACTGATAAATATATATTATTATAGCGATATTAAAAAGTAAAGGTTAAATCGCGGAAAGAGCAAGATCAAGTTAAGATCACCCCTGATAATACTATTCGTGTACTTTAAAAATGAATTATAAAAAAATTATTAAAGAGTAGTGCAATTATAAGTAACAATAAAACAATACGTGATAAAAATCTTTTTTCTTTTGATAAATTATACTTAATTTTAATAGTCTTTATCTCACATGCTAATTTATAATATGGGCATTCCGTATGTTCTTAATGCCTAGAAATTGGAATTATAATAAAAAATGGTTGCCTTAAAGGGATGTCTTATTATATATCAGCGTTGCAGATTCATATCTCATTTAACGAATGTTTGAGTAAACATAATTGTCGATCTAGAGACACATTTTTTCGTGAAAAATAGGTTTGCGTTTAATCAGAAATCCTTAAAAATTCACGGAGTACCTAAAATTAGGATATGTAATGTAACTCTAACATCTTTCAATTAGGATTCTCACACGCCCATCGTAAACAGAAACAAGTGAAAAACTAATTAGTAATATATTAAATTTATTTATCTTGAAGTGTTCAGTTACCAATTTTGAGAATGCGCTTCTTTAAAAAAAAGTACTTATAAATACATCTGATGATTTAAAATATAAATTAAAACAATTTTCCCCCATAATATTTCCAGATGAATCACTACCGATTCTCTTTAAGTTGGTCACGCATCTTACCGACAGGTTATGCAAATAGTATTAATCAAGAAGGACTGCGTTATTATCACAGTATTTTGGATGAACTGCAAAAACATGGCATTGAACCTTTTGTTACGCTTTACCACTGGGATCATCCACAAAGCCTTGAAAGATTAGGAGGTTGGATGAATAATCTAATGGCTGAATTATTTGCCGATTATGCCAAAATTGTATTTAAAGAATTTGGACCACGAGTTAAGATTTTCTCTACCATAAATGAACCATATATATATTGCAAACAAGGATATAGAGTTGCAGTATTTGCTCCAGGTACGTAATCAATAAAAACAATGGTGTGTTTAGATTGTATACAGCTGGTATTTATAGCGTTTTAGTAATTACTAAGATTTATATTTACCTACTATTTTCGAAAATCGTATCTATATGCAATGGTACCATATAAAGCCTTTTTTATAATATCTATCACAATACTAGATCGCTCATTAAATTATCTAATTACCATAATAATACTCTATATAAGTTACTCGTGAAATAGTTAAATTTCTTGGACGTCTTTAAACAAATATTTATTCGCATCTAATACATTCGTTCAATATTATAACTAAATAATTGCATATTATTGCAGGTTTAAATTTAAGTAACTGGGGTGAATATGTTTGCATGCACAATATGCTGAAAGCTCATGCCCACGCTTATCACATTTACGACAATGAATTTCGCAGTCAGCAAAATGGTCAAATTGGACTAGTTATACCATGCTGGCAACACTACAGCAAGAACAAAAATGATACAGAATCTGCTGAAATCGCTTTCGAATTCGAATGTGGCTGGACGGCAAATCCGATTTTTTCTAAAGAAGGTGATTATCCAGAAATAATGAAACGAAAAATTGCGGAAATAAGTAAATTGGAAGGACGACGAAAATCTAAATTACCAACATTTTCGAATAAGTGGATTAAGTATATTAGGTAATTACTACATTAAATATGTTGAGTAACTACTTATGTTTTGCAAATAATTCTTATTTTTGAATTTATCTTGTAAATTACTAAATTCAAATAATATTTCATGAATTAGAAGCATTAAAATTAGCATGATTAAAAATGTTATAATAGTACACCGTATGTATGTATTAAAGTTATATAGTCGGAAAGATTCCTACCTTACTGGTTCTTGCATTTAACGAAAAATATAAAGATAGAGATTAATTTTTTCGACGACAAAAATCTCTGTTATGGATGGAATTTCATGAAACTTAAGCAACGTAATGATTACATCATTACCGAGATGGTGACAGAGTTTTTTCCAAAAATTAATTTCTATCTTTATATATTTTGATAAATGCAAGAACCGGTAAGATAGGAATTTTTTCGACCTTAGCACATCCCCAAAATTTATAAAAATTTGATATAGTTATACTAATAAGGGCCTGTTCATAAAGCATAACAATAAGTAGTAGAATCTAAGAACTGATAGCGTAACGCAATTTCTATTATCAGAGGAACGGCTGATTATTTTGGACTGAATCATTATACTAGTGACTTAGTTGAACCATCATCGGAAGCAAATGAAGATACTGGATTACTATTCTTACCCGATACAAAATGGCTTTCGAGTCAAAGTCCATGGCTTAAGGTTGTTAATTAATTGATGATGGTAAACATTTTCTTTATAACTTATTTTATTTTGTAGATTGTACCAAAGGGATTTGGAGATATATTACGAAAAATCAAAGATAAATATAATAATCCGTCTGTATACGTAATGGAAAATGGAGTTTCTGATGCAGACTTAGTCAATGATAACTACCGAATTCTATATATGCATGATTACATGAAAGAAATGCTTATCGCAATGAAAAGAGACAATTGCAATATAAAAGCTTACACGGTTTGGAGCTTCTTGGACAGTATTGAATGGTCCCTGGGCTATACGTTAGTTTTCTTTTACAAATATATTTTAGCGTACCGTAAGTTAAAACCAGTAGTTCTTTTTATGTTAAATAAATATTTTTACTTTTCAGAAACAATTTCGGACTTGTAAGAGTCGATTTTAATGATCCGAATAGAAAGCGGACACCGAAAAAATCAGTTTCTTGGCTGAAATCTGTTCTGCAATCCCGTAAATTAACACCTTACCATTGACATGGTATGGTTTATGCACATATGGATTGTGCACGTATCGAATTGTGCACATTATAAGTGTAATAAATTTTTGTTCACTTATAAATAATTAAAAATTTGTACCGAATTTTTTTTGGCACATATTGTTAATGAAAAATTACTAAGCTGCAAACTTGTACACCAAATATT